>CM022752.1:19111422-19366422 GCA_012411365.1 Ameiurus melas
TAAATCTATAACACTGACTATACAGGTCGCCATTTTGTTCATCATAGTTAGCTAGATAGTTTCTTACTAACGCATCTCAAAACACACAACAGTTGAACCCTGAGGCGGAAGACCATATTGGGTTCCACTGCAGTCAGTCAAGAACAGGAACTGAGTCTACCTGAGTGAGAACCAGATCTACCACACTGGACAGATGAAGATCACCTCATCTTTTCCAATGTTTTTTGAAATTTGCACCAATTCCCGCCTCATGTCCAATGTTCTGAGAGCATGGTGGCCTAGTGGTTAGCATGTTTGCCTCACATGGCCTTTGTTGGGGGTTTGATTCCTGCCATGGCCCTGTGTGTGGAGTTGGCTTGTTCTCCCAGTGCTGTGGGCGTTTCCTGTGGGTACTCCAGTTTCCTCCCCGGTACAAAGACACGCATGGTAGGCTGGTTGGTGTGTCCAAAGTGTCCATAGTGTGTGAATGTGTATGTGCCTGCAGATTGGATGGATTGGCACCCTATCCAGGGTGTTCCCTGCTGATGCTCACTGGGAATCGATCCAGGTTCCCTGTGACCCAGTAGAATAAGCGGTATAGAAGATGGATGGATGTCTATCGTTCCCATGATAGACTCCCAAAGGAGAAGCTGTTTTGGAGACTAGAGACCCTTTAATCCAGATAAAGTTCACAATTATTTTGTCCTGCAATGCAACTTGCCGCGTATCTGTTCTCTCGTGTTCTGTACGGTTCCCTAAAAACTAACCACGCAGCAAATCTGGAGACTGGTGGCAGCTGAAAAACCTCAGCGTGATGTGTGTGTTTGTCCTCAGAAGCAGGAGACTGAAATGCTCCTGGGGTTCGGCGAATCCTCTGGGATTTACGTCTTGCACGTCCTCCAAGACCCAATTTAAGTTGGACCTTGTTAGTAGGAGGAAAGAGCTAAAGAAAGAAACACAGAATCAGAGAAGAGCGAGAACGTGAGAGTGGATGAAAAAATGACGCGTTGACAGGCCACTTTGCTGAAGAAGCACGACGGAAAAATTAAGCGTTTATGCAAATGGAGGGAAAGGTCGCAGGTCAGCTGGCGTTAGATACTGCAGAGGAAAAATTACACAGTAAACTGTAAAGCTTCACTCCACCTTAAAACATTTTAAGGTAGTGATTCTTGAAATTTTTATGAACCGGCTGCAAGCAGTAATCGATCTTGATCACATATTAGCCCGAATCTTAGCAAAATGTATTCTTTTGATACGGTCACTGTTCGTCTTAATTTGCAATTTCAAAGTGCACATAATTAAATGAACTTCAAAAGCAAAAAAAATTAAAGTCTTGTTTGTTCTTCATTGCTCAGAAATATATTGGATGTAACAAACCTTTCTCAAGAAAGCACAACAACCACCTGAGCACCACGGATTCTGTGATCTGATTGGTCAGATGATGTGGATTCATTCTTTTACAGCAGCTCTGACAGCAATGCAGCTCAAAATCACAGGTTGATATTAGTGCGCTTGTTCTAAAATGTTATCAATTCTATAGTAACACAGTTGATCCACATAAATGGATTAAATACTGGATGGAATGGAAGGAGTCTCCAGTGTGAGCCCTTTATATCCATCAGAGGTGAAGATGTAATTTTCCGACATCTTCAGGATGTTTCTCGAAAAATTATGTTTCTCATTTTTTTGGCGGTGGGGGGGTTGCCTTAACAATTTCAAGATTGAAAGAAGAGAGGCTGGTGTTTACAGCTGCTATAACATAAGTGAGAACAGGAACATGTTTTGCATCTGTTTTCTTAGCGAGGACGTTAAAGGGTTAAACCGAAAAGGCGGATTTCTGATCAATCTGGATTAATGTGGACGAAGCCTACATTTTGGAATGAATTATCATGAAAAATGTTTCATTTGCTATGTCCACTGTTGATTCGGCTAACACTACTGTAGTGACGGTTTCAGTGAGATCGGTGTTGGAAGTGGAATTTGAACACAGATGGGTGGAGTGATACACATAGTAAAGCATCCCAGTGTGGTTATACTAAAAATAAGCAGTATTGGAATGCTGTTCGTCCAATCAGATCAGTGAACTGGAACTAACTGTTGTTTAAAATGGTATTGATTCACAGGAGAAGAAATCAAATTCCTTTGCAGTTATTTTATTAAATATAAGAATCCCGAGTCATGCTACAGAAAAGAGTTTTCTCTATCATCAGTTCTGTAAACGAGAGTCCAAGCTAGCAAAACTGCCCATGTCTGGTTGGGGGAAATATCGTTCTGTCAATCACAGCAACCCAGAACCTTATACCATATCAGACTTTAAAGACAATCCCAAAAGCACCTGAAAGTCGCCTGTCCTTCACGTCCTTCAAACCGTGCTGATTTCCACATAAAACCCAGAGTCTTCCTCCTCAGCAGGGAACCATGGCCTCACCTAGAACAATTGCTGTTAGACATCTTAATGTGTCGGGAGAACTCCGCGGCTCCGTTTCCCCCGCAGAGCTCCAACCCTTCCTCCCACCGCTCAATCCACAGTTAAGATGTCTCATCGCTAGATAACAAGCAGTCTCACTGGGGATTTTTAGAGGCTCTTTATTGTCCCACCAGAGGATGACTTTCCATGCTGCCAAGACAGAAGATGAAGGGAGGAGAAGAAAAACAAAAAAAGCTCTGCTGTCAGCTAGTGTCTCTTGCACCAGGCTGCAGATGATGGTGCCGGCCTTCGTGGCTTTTCCTTTTTTTCCGTCTGGAAGCCGTCAGCTTTTTATAATGGATGTGAGTCTTGCTGAGCAGATGAGAGTGTGAGTCAGAGATTGAGCAAGGGATGTTTTCTGATCAGCGTTAGACCTGCTGTAGGCAGGAAGTCGGTTGAGCGGACGGTCGATATTACGTAACGCTTCACTTGAGCCCTGTGGCATAAGCATGTCATAAGCATGTCACAATTTCATCAGTAGCCATGACAGCTTGTGATATAACAGCATCACATTTTTCTCATGATGCTAACTTTAGCTACGTACGTACTATGAAAACTATTCCACAGAAAGAGTGCTTAATGCTGATTCATTTTCTTCTATTCAGGAAACCTTCCTTGGTCTTTTATCGCATGTGTGGAAAAAACCAAACAAACAACAACAACTAGCTATTTTCTGATTTTGCAAAATTAGCTAAGCTATCCTGTGATCCAAACATAAAATAAAGGAAATGAATGATTTATAGGATGTACTGTGTGGAGATATTTTATTTAAGAATAACAAAGTAAAATAACTAAAATAATAATAAATAAATAAATAAAATTAATCTGCCCCCCACCCCCCCCATTTAAATCATTTGCATTAAAAATGGGACAAATATAAATACAAGTAAAAACTTATTCTGTAATATTATTCTGCACATGCTTTTAGGATTGCCATTCGCTCTGGAAACCGTTGGCCATCAGCTCTGTTCTGTGTAGATTAAGCGAGCTGCAGGATTTTGGGGTGCGCGCAATTATTGTAAAAACCCATTAACATCAAAATACATTAAAAAAAAATTTAAACACATGTTCTAGTGTGTAAATCAAAACTGCTATGGAAAATAATGCATGTCTGGTATAAACAGAACAACGTTCAGTGTGGGAACAGCATGTTCATGTTGTTCATGTCCTATAGTGCTATATTAAGCATTAAACAGTCACTAGGAATAAAACAACAACAAACTGAATTTGCAGACGAAACAACAATTGTCGAGTAATAACTTAAAAAATTCACAATAACTTCAGGTTATTAGTGAAGCAATCACAAAAGAAAAAATAACATGAACTGTACAATGGCTTTTCAGTCCATACAGGATTTTGCAAAGTCTTTTCCTGAGATTGTTGCGGCAAAAACCGCTCGATTTTATTACGTTTTTTTTTCTTCAAAATTTGCGATGCAACTTATGGAGTTTTTTTGTGCTTTTTTTTTTATAGAAAACTACTCAACTTGGAGAAATCACAATGGCATAAAATAGTTTTGCATGCTCTTTCACAGTGATGTTTGTTGGTAAAGGAGACCTTTTAGCTGTACTCGTGTTCAACGTGAATCGCAAAGGGTTTTGGCAGAATGTGTGTCGTGATGACATCACATGAGGTGTCTTGGCCCGAATCTGCTGAAAATCGCACGCTCCTCTGTGATTTTGCATTCATTTCTGTCTTATGGACTATGAATGTATAAATGACTATAAACATGAGAAAGTTATTTTTTCTTAACTTGAGAATTGTTTTTAGATACTAAGTCATTACTATAAGATATGAAACACAAAGTCATACTTTTAAGATAAAAAGTTATAAATATGAGGTATTACATCATATTTTCAGTCAGAATTATGAGATATCAAACCATGATTTTGATACACCAAGTCATAATTTCAAGATAAAAATAATAATTAGGGGCTGCTAACTTCTAATTATGAGAAAGTAAGTCATATTTTTATGTTATATATACATACATATATGCATACAGTGCCCTCCACTAATATTGGCACCCTTGGTAAATATTAGCAAAGAATACAAAAAGAAAATTATCTTTATTTTTTAACCTAGTGATCTTTTGTTCAAAAGATTCACAAAAATACTCTGCTCTCACAGATATCAAACAACTGCAAACACAACTCAGGTTTATCTATATATAAACCTTACAAGTGCAGATTTATGAACTTTCCTGGAAAAGGAGTCTTGCGTAATTTAGCCAGAGATAAATAATAATAAAAAAAAAACTCTCCAAGGATTCAAGTTGGACAATTGCAGATGCTGGCTTCATTTTTAATTTCCATTGATAATGACGAGATGCTGCCTCCATGCCAGCGAGCACTTTGAAAGCTTTGCCAAACTCACATCAAGCCGCAAATGGAAGCACCTGGACTCCGCTAAATGCCATGTGAACTTGAGAACTCGGATTTGTGGTCAATTGAGATCAAAATGGTGGTTGTTTTTACCTGCCAATACCACACATGGGACTTTTGTTCTTTCCTTTAGCCATGATCTGGACAACTCTAAAAGTATTAGCCCCCCTTTCATGACAAGGACATATATGATTATCTAAAATAAATAAAAAGTGCACTGAGCTTAAACATGAGCTTATTTTTTAGATACTATTTTCCAAATTATTGGCACCCTCGAAAAATAATGTTTCATTTTAATCATCCTTTATACTATATTCATATTTGTTTATGCAGACAGTCTTCAATTTGTAAGTAATGAACAGGTTTCAAATACCCAGATCGATGTGTTCATTGCTAAAATGAAATTTATGTAATTTTGGTGTTTATTTGAAAATATACTTGGAGTCATATCTTGAAAGATTGCAAGATTTCCAAATGGACTTTAAATGTCGTGTACTTTAAAATTTGGTCAAAATCAACAGTGGTGGATTTTCTAAACTACGAGCAAGCAATTATGAGGAGTGTCACTGATGTGACTGATATTTTGGTAGTTGGAAGGAAAGAATATTTTTGATTTTGATCTGTTGACCCTTTCTCTTGAAGGGTGCCAATAAATATAAGACTGACTGTACTACTTATAGTAACAGTATAGAGTATCAAAAATTGTGTTAAAGAATTTCTCAGATGTACCTGTGAACATATATTTATATTGGATATTTTTTTTTTTTTTGCAATTATAGCGGTACATGTGGGGGGGGAATTTTTTTAAAAAAACCCCCCCTTTGTGAGGGGGTTGGGTTTATTAAAGCGTTGGACAGAAAAGTTATTAATAGTAAGTTAGTGCCATATGTTTAAAACTAAATAATGAGTTACATTTTAAATATAAAATCAGATTTGATCAAAACAAAGAGTGGTTTTATTTCAAAACAATGGTTTTATTTCTTTTCATTTCATATAACATAGTAATAATAATAATAATAACAATAACAATAATAATAACAACAACAACAACAACAACAACAATAATAATAATAATAATAATAATAATAATAATAAATAAAAAAAATAATTATAAAGTGAGTGATCGGTCAAATATGAAATATAATTCATGAAGTTTATTGAAGTACATAACTTCAAAGCTCTGAATAAAGTCTTCCATGCAGAAGTTATATTATTTATTCCAGTTGGATCTGTGTGAGTTGTGGATGAACACCTCCAAATGTATTCCTGAAGTGTGGTGTCGACAAATGTTGATGAAGATGTTGAAGTGAAATCGAGTGAGTATCCTAGCTTTTATTAGATAAATATTTTGTATTGTGTGAGAATAAGGTTCATTGATATAAATGGCTCTGGTCATGTGACCCATATAATGGAATGCTAATCTGTCTTCAAATGCAGTGCTACCTTTAGCTTACCTTTCAGCAATCATGAGCCATGAACCAGGATAAACAAGCAAAATTAATGTGAAGCGTACACTATTCGTAACTGATGCTAATGTTTTGTTTTTTTTGAGACGTGAGGGATTTATTGTGGGTTTTGTATTAAGGCAGCAGTAATAAGTGCTTTTGCTGTGTGTTCTGGGTCTCATGGGTTCTGCAGTATCAGCGCTGAGAAAACCAATTATATGAAATGGTAAGGCAGGATGACTTCATCATTACAGATAATTACTTTCATACCCTGTGGGTTGTTCTTCAGTTAGCAAAAACAGGGCAAAATTGTCGGCACTGCCGCGACTAAGCGCAGAGACTTTTACGCGTACATGCAGAAACATCCTCACTGACAGAGACAGACAAGAGACACCACTCAGAAAAATTTCTCCTTTTTAAAAGTGCACTATGTAAGATTAATCATTTTTTTAAAGCAGTTAAATGGGTTCAACATTTGAATGCTTATAAAGCTCCGCCTCCAGGCTCGACAGTGACCCGTAGAGTAAAGTCTATAAAATGATTGACAGGAGGTGCAGCCAAATCCACAAGCAGACAAGAATTCCGGATCGGATGTCGGTTTTCCAAAATGGTTTTGTCATTGACTTCATACACTGTTGTTAAATTGCTGTTGTTCTACATATCTTCCACGTACTATTGAGGAATAAATAAATAAAAAATTTATCTTATTGCACCTTTAACTGGTTCAAGTCCATGTCTGACATGTGTCTTCTCGATCACCGCTGATGACGTGTTGCAGATGTGTCAGTGAAGTGCGTTTGAACAAATTACCCCCCCTTTGGATGTTAAATCCAGGGGGCAGTTTTAGACTGTAGGAGGTACAGCATGCGCCAGAAACAAATCAGCTTCATTCTGTGTATTTTGATTTTGCTATTGTTCTAGATTTCCATGCATCTATCCATCCATCCATGCATACCGCTTATGCTACACAGGGTCTTGGCAAGCCTGTGGTCTTTCCCAGGGATCCCGGGGCACAAGGTGGGGACACGATGGACACGAGACCAACCTGTCGCAGGGCACAATCAGACACACATTCACACTGTACAGACAATTTGGAAATGCCAATCATATTTCATGCATGTCTTTGGACTGGGGGAGGAAACTGAAGTACCCAAAGGAAACCCCCAAGGCACAGGGAGAACATGCAAGCTCATTGTGCACAGGACAGAGGCGGGATTGCAAACTCCAAATCCCACAGGTGCGATGCTAACCACTAAGCCACTGTGCCCCACCTAGGTTTCACAAAGTTTAAGACATTTATTAATTGAAAATATTCATGGATGGCAAAAATTTAACCTTATTTTTATGTATTCTTTCCTTCCAAGTACGAGAGGTATTTTATTAGCCCTGTTAAACCCTTCAGTTTATTAATTAATTTCTAAATTACAATCCAATTACAAGATTGCAATAATTTGTCACTTCTATGTAATATCAAAGTTTGTTCCAGCATGAATCGGTGAAGCAGAGTTTCACTTTTATTGACACGTGTTCATCTTAACGATAGCACACAATAACTCTATAAACTGAGCATCATGACTTGATGGCACCAATTAGACAAATTAAACTTTCACTACAGGATCATTTCAGTTCATTAAACTTCTCTTAAAATAACCTCACCTTGCATGTCCTCTTGGACTTAATCCAGTTCCAGGGCAATGAGCAGGAAAACAAAAACAAATGGATAACAAAAACAGCAGAGGATGTTCATAGAGTTCATCACTAGAGCATCAGCATCCGGGACTGTGCTTTAATTAAATCATCAAACACATGAAAAAAAGCCTCTCTTGGGCTTATATAATTCCTTAAAAAAAAAAAACAGTGTTAAATCCCTGTGGTGTGATCAGTGCAGTAAAGCCATTTAGTCATTAGCATAGTTATGTAACCTGAACTAATGAACTGTGCTACAATCGCATTGAGGAGAAAGGGAAGATGTGCTCTTCAGATCTATCGGATCTGTGTTCTGTACTCCTGTCTCAAAACCTCTGAGTCTTTTGCTCAGCTAAAACAAACCAACAACAACAACAAAAACATTTGATGCAGAAACATTTACAGGCAGCTGAGCTTTAATCACTGAGGTTAAACTGGGATGTAGGAAAGCTCTCGTCCATTTTCTGTGATGATATAAGGAGTGGGAAAAATTTGACTTTACTGTATTTAAGTATTCTTTTGTATTTTGCTCAAAATCAAATACTCTTACTCAGGTAAATGTTGATTAAAACACTTTTTAATCCTTGCCTTGCCATTTTGACCGTCAAAATATTCGTTACATACCTCAAATGGCAGGCATTTATTTATTTCTTCTTGGTATGATGTTGACTTTTGCTAGAGTTAATGATTTACACAGGATGAGGATGAGCTAGCTAGTTAAGTTTTGGATATTTGTTTTTAAATGATCTACCTAGATAATCTTTGTAAATTAGCTTGTTAAATTAGCTAGCTAGATAAATTTAGCATCTTAGCCTGTTAAATTAGCTAGGTACTTAAATTTGTAAATTACCTTGTTAAAAATTTTATCGATACTTATGGTTGTATATTAGACTGTTAAATTAGTTAGCTAATTACATTTGTACATTATCTTGTTAAATAGTTTTGACCTCTAACTTGACTTCTTGTTCATTGCAATAGCATTATTAAACATGCTAGTCATGTTTAAACTACATTTGGGTGGCCAGATTTGATGTTTTCAGTGTTTCCTTGTCTGTCACATACACAGTAGCCTTTAAACTAGAAAAATAACTAGTAACTGTGCAGTAAATATTTTAGCATATCGTTTTGTTTAGCCTTCGAGCGTGGGACATACATTCTAGACAGTACTTGATTGGTTGATTTGAAAGTTTTTTTGCCAAAGCACAATATGAATCATGAAGATTTTCCCTTAAGCGATGAATTATAAAGTTAGATATAGTATTGTATTGGTGTCCATAACACTAAGGAGGAAATAAATTTCAATTGAGGTTTTTTTGAGCATTTTAAACTGTGTAAAATTTTGTATCAGAGGTTAGACAAAATAAAAATCTACTCAGCGTTGGGTGATTGGTGTTGTTGATTTATTGTTCTTTTCAGTGTAATGCGTTGCGGTGTTAGGCCTGTTCATGTCCTGTTCATGTTCTGAGATTATGCACACTTCCCTCAGTGCTCATGGAAGCTGGCAGGCTCGTATCTGCTAAATTAGAGCTGGAAAGTGAGATAAGCCTTTCCAAAATGGAGAGAGAGAGAGAGAGAGAGAGAGAGAGAGAGAGATAGTCAGAACTGGGCAGTGTATGAAAGATTAGGAGCACCCGAAGCCTTTCATTTCTGCCTCTCTTCCACCAGAGTCCCTCTCTCCCACTCGCAATTTTGACGTTTGTGAGAAGTTCGACGGCTCCAGATTAGAGTCTTCTGGGGTTGCTCTTTTTTTGTTTTTATTTTGCTGAAGGGAGAGTCGGTGGTCCTAATAATCGCAGTTTGTTTTAATTACAGCCAAATGTCTAGTGCTGTAATTGAGGGACTTGCTTTGTTAGTGCTGGTGTATGTTTTTTCCCCCCTGTTTAAAAAAAAATCCTTTCTATTCCAAATTCACTCTAAACAATCAGCAAGCGATTACTTATTTGCTGTCTGCCTCTGCCTCAGCCTTTTTAGAGAAACCCTGTCTGTCTTTTCAGATTGATTTCTCACATCCCGTGATACAAATGATGCGTTTAATTCCAGATGAACGCTGCACGTTTATAATGCAGTTAATCTGAAAGACGTAGCTTATCATTTTTTAAAGAACATTAGTGTGCTAATTACAATCGTTAACAATTGCCAGATGCACATTAGATAAGACGCTGTAAAGACAGCAATAGTTTATGAACACGTTACTCCCTCTAACTTGTCATATAACAGTTTTATGCGCTTCAGTAGACTGCAGGCTCGTTAAAATTCATGACAGGGCCACATGCACAGCAGCAACAGCTGGGAAGAGAAGCGAGTTCACCTGCAAACTTTCAAAAACACGATGCACATCGACGAGTCTTTTGGACTGACAAGAAGTTTGAAAGGATTTGATGGATTGAAGAGGGTTTATGCAATTGCAGTTCATTTTGTTAAACAAAGAGATATCAGCCATAACATTAAACGGCATGTCTTGTGGAGTGTTCCTGGTATGCAGTGGGTAGAATCTACCAAAAGTGGTCCAAGGAAGGACAACTGTTGAACAGTTGAACAGGGTCATGGGAGCCCAAGGCACATTGATGCTCATGTGGAGCAAAGGCTAGCCCATCGGTGCACTTATCTGGGTAAGAGATGACACCAGGATGCACTATGGGAAGATGGCAAGCTGGCGGAGGAAGTGTGATGCTCTGGGGAATGTTCTGCTAACCCTAACCCTAAAACTAGAATCATGGGTCCTGGGCATTCATGCGGAAGTTACTTTAACACATACGACTTACCTAAACATTGTTGCAGAACAAGTACACTCCTTCATGGCAACGGTATTCCCTAATGGCAGTGGATTTTTTCACCAGGATAGTGCTCCCTGACACACTGCAAAACTTGTTCAGGAATGGTTTGAGGAACAGGACAAAAGTTTAAGGTGTTGACTTGGCCTCCAAATTCCTCAGATCATAATCCGATCGAGCGTCTGTAGGATGTGCCAGACAAGCAAGTCCGATCCATGGAGGCCCCACCGCACAACTTACACAACTTACCAGATACCACAGCATACCTTCAGAGGTCTTGTGGAGTCCATGCCTCGATGGGTCAAAGCTGTTTTGATGGAACAAGGAACGGAGACCTACAATTATAATTATTATAACATTGATGAATTGGAGAATAAAGTTACGCAGCGCATCACAGACTAATCTTTTCAGATCTGGGTTTGCAGATCGACACTGCTCGGATGTTCCAGTTTTTTCCCCCAGTCTCTGCTGTGCCACATGGAGAAGAAATGTTGACGCATGCCATGTTTCTCAGAATAACTCTGACATGATGGGTTGGGCTCCGGCTTGATAGAGATGTGTTATTTTTGCTGAGGAGGAACATAAAGCCCCAAGAAAGTTTTTTTTTCTTCCTTTTTTTTCTTGTCTTTTTTTGCAAGATGCTGCTTTTAGAAAGTGCATGGCATGTTATTGGAAAAAACGCAAGCTCCTGAAATCTTCTCTCAAGTTCCTCTAAGCATATTCGATTGAGGACGTTTACTCTCTTGTTGTGTAATGAAGGAGGCTGGATCTATTTCGAGTTTTGCAAAACAGTCCACAAGCTAAAGAATTACAGTTCAGTACAATCAAAAGTGTCATAACACTTGACATCATAATAACTTATATCAACTTCACATTCAATTTGATGAAAGCAGATTTTATGACAGCTGTAGAATTCGTCTATGGGAATTAATTTGTACTAAATGGTCATGTAGATTTATGTCAGCCATCATGAAGGGCTTATATAGCCGTATGAACTCAGCTGGAACCATGTTTTGGTCCATAAACTCTAACCCCCCATTCAGGTCAGGACCCAAACTCCACTTATCTTTTCCCTATCCTGTCTTTCTCAAATATTCCCATGATACTTAGCTTGTCAGTGAGGCGCACAGTCCATCCTACAGTTCACAACCTGTGTGACACTGTGTCTAAAGGTCTGATTGCTCGCTCACTTAAAGAATCACAACAGTGCAATCCCAGGTGAGTCCCATCACACAAAAGCCTTGCGTGGAAAAAAGAAAAAAAAATCCATGGTGCGATAGCAGACTGAGCAAGACACGCATCTGTGTGAATACACAATGAGCTTAAACATGTGGAGAACCTCTCAGAGAGAACATTTCTGTAATGTTAGGGCATGGAGCATATACTTCAAAAGCTGGTTAAGAGTCACTAACAGCTTGTTTATGTGGGAATCAATGGCACTTAGTGCCAGAGCGGTCGACCAGTATCTGATAAATAAAAAAACTAAAAAGCCGCAGATGTTCGCTGCTTCACTTCTGAGGAGTTAGCGAACGTGCTCGTCAAAAGTTTCAGCAAATTGGTCAGTTTATTCATCTTTCTGGTAACAAAAATATGGTACGCAGCCCATGTTCATAACTCATTATGACTGTGCTTATAATTATACATAAGTTGGTAACAGTTCCTTACAAGCATTTGATAAACTTGTATAAAACTTCATAAAGCTATACTAACATTCTATACAAGAAAAACCAGTAGCACTTTCCATAAAGCCCACATTCATAACTCATTATAATGCATTATATTCTATGTAAGTTGGTCAATTATTCTGTTTAAGCATTTTTCTAAATGTTAATAATGCTTCATAAAGCTCTAATAATGAATTTTCAATGAAAATGCATAACTCATAACTGCTTATAAGTCGTTGTAAGATTTTTTTCTAAGCTTTTATAATACTTCATAAAGATCTAATAATCATACATCAATAAATCATTTTGTAACACTTTCTATGAAGCCCATGTGCATAACTCATTATGAATGTGTGTATAATTCTTTATAAGTTGGGAACAATTCCTTACAAGCATTTTATAAACTCTTATAATGCTTCATAAAGCACTAATAATGGGCTGTAAGCAATTCACAGGTGAATTATAATGAAGTTTTATGCCGTGCGACATGCTGCACAGTTGTAATATTCATTAACGATTATACATTTTTAAAAATGCAACGAAATTATGCACAAGACATTATTACAGCTTTATGAAGCATTACTAGACTTTGTAAAAAACAATTGCAAGGAATCATTACCAGCTTAAAAGGATTACAAGCACAGTTTAATGATTAATGAACCTGCACTTTACCAATGATCAGTGTTAACAAAGTATTTTTTTATCACATTTTTAGCATTTTATGAAGCGATATAAGCTTACAAGAAGTCAAGAAATGCAAAGATGAGAGATGAAGAAATGAACAATGCTCCCTAAACGTTAAGCTGACATGAAAATCAATGAGAGAATGTTTTTCCCTCTGGTTTGTCGTATCGAGACCGCCATAAATGCTGCTCCAGGACATAAGAAAAAGCTTTAAATGTTAAACCACAATGACTTTTGACCTTATTGATGTGAATGTCAAAGATAAACGATCTCATAACACCACTGACAAACAGGGATCCTTGTGGGAAATCTTCCACTGGTGCTCTTTTATCCCCCATTAATTTTATATTAACGTTATGTAACCTCCGTCATAACATAACATGGCCATCTCTTTTCCAATCCAAGCATTGTGCATTTTTTTTATTCTTCCCCAGATACTGAGCAGACTTTAACAAGTGTTTACCATCCCTCGGAACAGTAACGCTTCTTTGTGCCACCCTCCTACAACACTTTTGCCCAACTTTAGCAGCTTTTAACATTGTACAGTGCAGCATTGGTAACAAAGAGAGGCTTCCCCAGTCATTAATCATCGTGACAAGCCTTTTGTTGTCAGTTAGCAGCTGTGCGTAGAGGAACATTACTCTTCTATTCTGGCCCGCAGTGCCGAGGCGGCCCACGCCGTCCCCCCTTTTAATGAGGAATCGGAAACCGGAGCGTCCAACTCCTGCTCTCCTATCAACTGCTAATTGAACTCCCAGCTGTTAAGAAAATGGACCCTGTGTGTGTTTCTTTTTTTTCTCCCTTGGTTTTGGCAGATGAGCTCATCTGGACCAAGCCCAGGAAATTTCTTGGTTATAGTTGTGGATTTAACAAGTTTTGAAATGAGTCAGTCAAATTGTAAATACTTGAATCGAAACCCTGCTTCATAAGGCTGGCATGATGGTGTCATAAGCATGTCATACCAGCTGACGTAATGCATGACAGTGCATGTCAGTCAAATGTCCTACTCTGAAATACAAAGTCATTTGTTTTAATGTAAGTAAGTGTAACAATACAAACTTATACAAAAAAATAAATAATTCACGCCATTTGTTTCAGTTATGTTGCCCTATGAACACAGCTTTTAAACTTTTACCCCCTATTCAGGTCTTCCTATACACAATGACGCAACAGTGTAGGTCAGATCTCCTAAACTCTTTAAGAGTTCTTTGGTTGCGCATTTTGGATAAACCCTTAAAGGTTCTACTTAGACCTGTTCTAAACTAAAGTGCAACAACAAAGGTGTAATAATCAGTGAAAAAACAGGTCTTATGTCAACTTCTGAGTAATGTTTATGTAGATTTCAATGGCTTATGTAGCTTTATGAACCTTTTAAATAAAATATTAACTTCCATTTAATCAAAAAAATTTTGTGTGAAAAATAAAATAATTCCATAATTTCTGAAAACTAGAACAATTTGAAACACCGCATTACTTTGGAACCCATACATAAGATTGGCATGATGCTGTCATAAACATGTCCTCATATTTTGTCATGACATAACGTGTCAGATGTCCTAAACGTTTTCTTCAGTTTTCCATCTGGGCAAATACTTTAAGGTTCTGTACTTCACCCTTAAAAAAGAACTGAGATTTGCTAAATGTTCACTAGTTAGCATAAATGTTCTTTGGTTCTATTTGTAGTTAAGGGTTCTTACCTCTGAGCAAATAAAATGGTCCTATGTGGAAAACGTTCTAAAAATTGTAGGATTCTACACAGATTCTACACAGATTCTACCCTCTTTAATCATGATCAAGATTGATTTAAGGATTCATTGATTCATTGAAGTAAGAGACTTAGTTTATTAAACATGTTCAACGTAGAACTATGATACACATTGTTGTAGACTTCTAGATAGAACCTTTAAGGGTTTCTCCTGAGGGGCAACTAAACATTCTTTAGGCTTCTAGATTTTAAGCATATTTTCTGAGAGTGTATACAGACATACTCTATGTCATCTATGTTGTGACGCGTTATGACAGTTATGTAACAAACATTTGCATGATAATTGGTGGGAAGAGTAGGGTGACTATCTATTTTGAATTAGATAACAATCTGTTATAGCAAACGTTGAACTTATGACTGCTTATAAGATGTTTATGACACTCATGTGGGTCTTATGATGCAGGGCTCAAGTGAAGTGTTACTAAGAATATGTAATTTCCTGTAAATTTTCCCACATTGATGCTGAACTTCTGCTAACAACTTTGTGGCATTTAAATGGGGGCAATCTACCTGGCTGTGAAAAATATGCTAAGCCCGAGGGCCTTACTCCATGCGCTAATGTGTGAACATGCAAATTAATGCATTTAAAAAAAAAGTGCATAGAAATGCAAAACCATCACTTAATATGCAAACGTATCTAGGTGTTTTTTTTTGTTTTGTTTTGTTTAGATTTTTTTGATTTTATTATTTTTTTGTTATTGCAGCTGCTGTTGTTTAGATTAGCACCCGTGTGGCATCAGGATTTAGCACTCTAACCGCCACAGGATTGCCAAGCTGCACACAATCTCTTTCTCTGCAGCATATTTGGGATGGAGAGGTTCCAGATGAACTCCATCTCACCCTGCCTCCCACAAACGGATGCTGGGGCTGCTAGCTCGCTTACAGGCTCTGCTCTCAAAGTGACAAAAATGGCTAGTGCACCGTGACAAGCTTTTTTGTCTTCTCTCCTGTCCTCCCACCTTTCAGTTCGCTTCTGCCTGTCTCGTTCGAGTGGGAGAGGGAAGCGAGGGAGGGATAAGAGAGTTGTAAGCTGAAAGATGGAGAAGAAGCGCGAGAGACCGAGAGTGAAGATGAGAGAGAGAGAGAGAGAGAGAGAAGGAGAGAGAGAGTCCGGCTTTCTCTGTCAGCAGAAATCCCTCTCTAATGAAGTTCTTTTTAAATGTAAATATTGAAAATCTACTTCCTATACAGTTTTATTGGATTTTGCGACTTATGAAACTTGCACACAATTAAAATTGTATACAATTATGACATAATTATATGGCTAAACTTAATTACGAACTAAACACAGTAGGGATTATGTAAATTAGTGATGGGAAATTCTGGTTCTTCTCAATGAATCAGGGCAATCGGCTCAAAGAGTCGATTCATTTGGCTCCCAAACGACTCCTCCCAATTCCCCCTCCTCCCCCCCCCAGCTGCCAAAATCTCTATCTATCTATCTATCTATCTATCTATCTATCTATCTATCTATCTATCTATCTATCTATCTATCTATCTATCTATCTCTTCACTAAACCTCTACATTTTGATTATCAAAATAAAATTATATTTTACATTATCTACCATTATTTACCATTATACGAAATTTTTGGTGACAATAAAAATTCTCACATTATTATAATATATCTAATATTATCATGCTGTCACAATCACACAAACGCACATTTCATCATTCTCATTAGAACAGCTTTCGAAAATCATTATTCTAAGCCAAGCGAATCAAATGTAGATGCGATTCACTGAACACATTTTAGCACAATTGCACTGTACGTGTTTAAAAGCATGAAAGACTAAAACACCGGTAAATCTTCACTGAAAAAACATGAAGGATTATGACTTATCATATATGTGAATCAACTTCGTTTAAATTTTGTTATGTGAATCTACTTGACAAATACATTAAACAACAAATGTGTTTGCTAAAAGAAAAAAAAAAAAAAAAATTTTGAAAATAACAAAATTATTGGCACCCTTCTTGTAAATGAGCCAAACTGATTGAATAGAATAAACAAGCAGGAAGAGACCTTTACTTCTAAAAGAAAAATAAAATTCTTGTGATAGCTCAAAACATCATTTTTAAAGTTCTACTTAAATTATAGCAATTCAAGTCATTAACAAAACGTCACTAATAATAATAATATTAATAATACTTACGTTATGCCTCATTCAAAGTCACTGTGCAAAAAAATCCATATTATAACAACAACAATCACATAATCAATTTTTATGAAATTCAAGACCGAGTCTTCTCAAAAGCAAGCTTTTATAAAGTAATTGCCCCCGGTTCCACCTCACTATTGGAGCAATCCTGTTCCCTAAATAGAAACAGAGAAGCTAATTACCCCCTTCTTTCAGACACAAAAGCAACAGCACGCCTTAATTGCAGCGACCCGTTACTGAACAGTTCACTGGTTTAAGATCCTCTCACGATCCTCAGAGCTCTGTGATCAATACTGAGGCGAATGTGTCAACCTCCATGGTGCGGCCTTAATGCCGTGAGCACGAAGCGTGCGCTAAATAATAATTTTCATTCCATTTGCATAGCTTTTATTCTGGTGAGCCCTGTTTGAAACAGACAAGAGGGAAGCCCTGTGTGAAAGACAAAACCATTTTTTGAGTGAATCTGTTCCAAAATGCCTCACCCTAGGAGCAATTGGGGGTTGGGGGGTGGGGTGTGTGTGTGCATGTGTGTGTGTGTGTGTGTGTGTGTGGGGGGGTGTTAAGGGGGGGGACTAAAAGTAGATTAAAAAGTGGCGGTCAGGAGTCCTGCATCGATGAGCACGAAAATATAAAACCTCAATGTCATTTCAAGATAATTAATCATAATTAGGCGCTCTTTTAGTGATCATACATCATGGGAAAACATCATCTTCCTGCCAGTGATAAAGCGATAATTATCCCCCTAATTACCTTCTACTTACTGCAAGCATAAAAATGAGGAATATTAGAGACTTGTTCTGACAAGGAGCTTCTGTCGTGGACCGAGTTGCTAATTCCAGGGTATTTCTGAGAGCCACTGCTTTAATAGCATGTGGATCTAGTCAATAAATCTGTGCAGAGCAGAAGTATCATTAGATAGAAGAATACACACCTTCAATGGAGCCCAAAGCTAATTTGCAAAGGCAGTAGATGGCAATTGTCAGAAAATTTAAGGCACTTTTCATGCAAGGCATATGCCTGTGAATCAGAAATGAGCCTTGCTATTGAGAACATCGTTGAGCCGTTTATAAAGCAATCTATGCAGCAGCGGCTCGTGACTATAGATTTCGGCAAGGGAGGACGACATTTATAACAAAACTAAATGAAGTCGAGACGCTAACACACTTGACTCGTGCTTCTATCTAGATGAATTGTTGGTGTAACTCTGTAATAGGCAATTCCCTTAATTGATCAAGCTAAACATGTCTGACATTAAACTACCACCTCACTTTTCAGTTTGCCTTATTTGTAAAGAAACTTTAAATGCTTTAATTAAAATGTAATAACATAATCACACCCCTACGACATTTGTTTTGCTATTTAAGTAGTTAGAAAAAGAAACAGTAATCACATCCTTTCTAATCAGGGCAAGGACTGAAAACTGGACAAAAAAAAGCAATGTTCATTTTCAAATGAATAAAAAAAAATATCTATGTACGATTCAGCACGTACAAAAGTTCTTGATAATATTTTCTACGTGACGGACTTGACTGGACACTTCACACTAAAATGCACAAGAGCCCACTGGATTGATTTTTTAGTAGAGAAGAAGAGCACTTGAAAGGTCTAATTAAAAATGTACAAATGCAGAAAAGTATTCAGTTCCAATAATACTCATGTAAAATACCCCTAAAATAACACTTAACTATAGAAACACAGTTTAATCGCAGGTATTTTCCACCCCTGCTCATGTTTAAAGCGAAGTGCATCACAGCCTTTAACCCTGTTAGAATGCCGTTCCAGGTCTGCTGCCCCATATGGAAATGTTAAATGACTGGTAGTTTGAGAAGATAACAGAGTAATAGTGGTTAAATTACAGTGTGACGTTTTATCTCAATTGATGTTCTGGAGACAGATTTAAAGGTAGTTAAATAAGACAATTGCCAAAAAATTGACCAAATTTTTTTCTAAAAGGACAGCAGAAGCTTGGAGATTTGCTGCACCTTTGCTCCAGACATGTCCAAGAGACGTTAATTATGCACATGTTGTTGACTTTTATAACTCTTAATAACCTTTTGTACCTTAGCGAAGACTTGCGCAGGGTTCTACAGGCATTTAAAGCGAGATAAGGATCAATGGGGGGAAAGGACAGTCTATAAATGATGAGGATTTGGAGAAACGTATTTGGAGTGACGTTTATTCATGAAATTGTATACACTGTATGCATAAGAAAGCAGTTCTTTATATCGTTCCCCAGTGAGAAAATTGATGCTGTTAAGACTTTCTCAAACGCTATAAAGACACTCCAATTTCGGAACATTCCTAAAACCAGAACCTACAAATATCGTGTACAATATCTGGTTTAAAAAAAATTATTTCTGCAAAGCTGCCTAATGTTGCTGTCTATCACTTAAAACGTGAAATAAAATCCTGCTCTTTATTATACTTTGTTGTGTTTGTTGTAAAAATCTGTTCATATAAATAAATTGGGCTACACATTTGAGTTGACAAAAACAGTAAAACTGATGTGTTATTATCACACCGCATCAGTCATTCTCAATATGTCTCAACTGTTATTCTCGGCCAAACGAATCAGATCGATTACATTCACTCAACGAATTTTGCGGACGTTTGCACTGAGCAAATCAAACCCTGATCATTTTCACTACTAAACAGAGAACACGGCCTTGGTCGTGAACAAAACAAAATAAAAACAAAACAAAAAACAATTCTACAATTTTTTGTGTTTGTGAGTCAGCTCCCAAAAAAGTGAGTTCAAAGAGTCGACTCATTTGTGAACGATTCGACACTAATACAAATGTGACCACACCGAGTCTTGGTTAGTTGCATTTCTGATTTCTGGTAAATCTGATGAATCATGTTTTCTTTTACATCGTGTGGACGGTCAGGTGTGTGTGTGTGTGTGTTGCTATACCTTCATGGTAACGGTGTTCCCCAATGGCAGTGACCTCTTTCAGCAGGATAATGCTCGTTGCCACACATTGTTCAGGAACGGTTTGAGGAACATGACAAAGAGCTCAAGGTGTTGACTCGACCTCCACATATATATCAAGAATACATGTATCCTTCACGGAAAGTGAATTTTAGTATATAATTAATCTACTACAATGTTCTTATGTCATCGTGTTATGTTTAGTGTCTCCTCATAAGTCTTCTTTTCATCGAGCGCTAATTTTAGATTGCTGACTCAACGCTAGTGCTGATTGTGTATCTCCGTCATGGTGTTGCAGAGCTGCAGGGCTTCCCAACATGATTAACTCCAAATCGACACTCAATCCAGCCGTGAAACCTGATTCATGTTTAAATCAGCAAACAAGATTTCAAAAGCTCTTCCTCCTCACGTTACTGAGTGCAGAGGAAACTGAACACGTTACTGAGCGCAGATGGAACTGAAAACGTTACTGAACGCAGATGGACCTGAACACATTACTGAACGCAGACGGACCTGAACACGTTACTGAGAGCAGACGGACCTGAACGTGTGTTACTGAGTGCAGAGGAAACTGAACACATTACTAGAACGCAGACGGACCTGAGCACGTTACTGAGAGCGGAGGAACCTGAACACGTTACTGAGAGCAGATGGACCTGAACACATTACTGAGAGCAGAGTAACCTGACCACGTTACTGAGCGCAGACAGACCTGAACACGATACAGAACGCAGACGGACCTGAGCACGTTACTGAGAGCAGAGGAACCTGAACACGTTACTGAGAGCAGACGGACCTGAACACGTTACTGAGCGCAGACAGACCTGATCATGTTACTGAGAGCAGAGGAACCTGAACACGTTACTGAGAGCAGACGGACCTGAACACGTTACTGAGCGCAGACGGACTTGATCACGTTACTGAGAGCAGATGGACCTGAACACATTACTGAACGCAAACGGACCTGAATACGTTACTGAGCGCGGGTGGACCTGAACACATTACTGAGAGCAGACGGACCTGAACACATTACTGAGAGCAGACGGACCTGAACACATTACTGAGCGCAGACAGACCTGAACACATTACTGAGCGCAGACAGACCTGAACACGTTACTGAACGCAGACGGACCTGAGCACGTTACTGAGAGCAGAGGATCCTGAACACGTTACTGAGAGCAGACGGACCTGAACACATTACTGAGAGCAGAGGAACCTGAACACGTTACTGAGCGCAGACGGACTTGATCACGTTACTGAGCGCAGACAGACCTGAACACGTTACTGAACGCAGACGGACCTGAGCACGTTACTGAGAGCAGAGGATCCTGAACACGTTACTGAGAGCAGACGGACCTGAACACATTACTGAGAGCAGAGGAACCTGAACACGTTACTGAGCGCAGACAGACCTGATCATGTTACTGAGAGCAGAGGAACCTGAACACGTTACTGAGAGCAGATGGACCTGAACACATTACTGAGAGCAGAGGAACCTGAACACGTTACTGAGCGCAGACGGACCTGAGCACGTTACTGAGAGCAGACGGACCTGAACACGTTACTGAGCGCAGACAGACCTGATCATGTTACTGAGAGCAGAGGAACCTGAACACGTTACTGAGAGCAGATGGACCTGAACACATTACTGAGAGCAGAGGAACCTGAACACGTTACTGAGCGCAGACGGACCTGAGCACGTTACTGAGAGCAGACGGACCTGAACACGTTACTGAGAGCAGACGGACCTGAACACATTACTGAGAGCAGAGGAACCTGAACACGTTACTGAGCGCAGACGGACTTGATCACGTTACTGAGCGCAGACAGACCTGAACACGTTACTGAACGCAGACGGACCTGAGCACGTTACTGAGAGCAGAGGATCCTGAACACGTTACTGAGAGCAGACGGACCTGAACACATTACTGAGAGCAGAGGAACCTGAACACGTTACTGAGCACAGACAGACCTGATCATGTTACTGAGAGCAGAGGAACCTGAACACGTTACTGAGAGCAGATGGACCTGAACACATTACTGAGAGCAGAGGAACCTGAACACGTTACTGAGCGCAGACGGACCTGAGCACGTTACTGAGAGCAGACGGACCTGAACACGTTACTGAGCGCAGACAGACCTGATCATGTTACTGAGAGCAGAGGAACCTGAACACGTTACTGAGAGCAGATGGACCTGAACACATTACTGAGAGCAGAGGAACCTGAACACACTGAGTGCCGGACGGACCTGAGCACGTTACTGAGAGCAGACGGACCTGAACACGTTACTGAGCGCAGACAGACCTGATCATGTTACTGAGAGCAGAGGAACCTGAACACGTTACTGAGAGCAGAGGAACCTGAACATGTTACTGAGAGCAGACAGACCTGAACACGTTACTGAACGCAGACGGACCTGAGCACGTTACTGAGAGCAGAGTTTAGAGTTCAGACTCATCCTCATTCACTACCCTCTACATTACGCTTCCATTATTTCCTTTTTTCTTTTTATATTCTTTAAGCTATTTTTCTTTCTCTCTTTCTTTCTGTCTTTTTTCTTTCTATCTTTTCAGTATTTTCTATCTTTTTATGTTCTGCCTTTTCTTTATTTTCTTCATTCTTTTCAATATTTTCCTTCTGTTTTTGTGTTGTGTCATTTTCTTTCTTTCTTTTTTTCTTTCTTTCTTTCTTTCTCTTTCTTTCTTTCTTTCTTTCATGTTAATTATAATTAATTTTTTTTCTTAAAGCAAGAAACTGAGTCGCGCACAAGAAGTTTCATGATGAAAAACTAGAAACAGAATGGCGGAGGCACTAAATAAACAAAATATTCCACTAAACGAGCCCATCACGGTCTGCCTATATATAGCCGGCACCTGATGTCCGAGTCTTCCAGAGTGACCCCTGCCATCTGCCATCACACGGTGTGCAAAATGCCAAAGCGGGCAGGTAATTCAAGGTTAGTGCACGCCAACTGCTCCTGCTCACCTCCTATCGGGCACAGATGCAGGTCCTGGCTGGGCGCTCCCTACACACCAGTGCTGCTCCTCTCCATTACCCTCCCCAATGGCTGACACACTTTCTGCTCACAACCAACATACTGCATGACATCATTTTAGGAAGTCAGTCAAAAAAAACCCTTAAAGTTATTACTATAAAAATAATTCAGTTGGTGTGTGATGGCAGAAGATGTTCAATTCCTCGGGGCTTCGCAACAATGCTGGTAAATGACTAAAGAGCCGTTCTGCTTTGTCACAACCTACTGGGATTTGTCTCTCTGTGATTTTTACTTGGTAAAAAGACAGTGTTCATAGGCCTACATTAAGCCTACATAAACTTCTGATAAGACTTTCCATGAAGGCCACAAAAAGTGGTTGCCATGGTCCATATATATATATATACATATATAAGAATCTGTGTGTATACATTCTTATATAACCTGACATAATCTACAATGGCGACTGGACTGTATATGACACAATTATGTCACAGTTATGCCAAATATTATAAAAATGAGATCTTCTTCATTGTAATAAGGAGGGGTTTGTATAATATTGCCTTCAAGAGGTTTGTCCAAGAACTCACCTGTCTCGTCAGGTTTTTTGTTGTTGTTATTGTTACGTTCTGACACTGAAACAGAAGGCAGGTGTTTTCGATGCAGAAACAAGCCCAAGTCGAAATGGTAATAAGGCGGCATTGTTTTCCTGCTTGTGTTTTTCTGCATATGTTTAATGAAAGTGGAACAGCTAAGCGGCTCAGACGGAGGACTCCAGAGGATTAGGAGCTAAAGAAGTCTCTCGAACACACACACACACACACACACACACACACACACACATACACTGGACAAGATAGATATTGGAAGATGAAGGTACCAAAACAGCCAGTTTCCATGCACTGTTATAAAGGCTAAAGGAAGGATGACGCAAAGTGTATTTTAAGGTTGAATCAATCTTGATAGACTGATCAGAAGATGTGTCACTGAGACATAACAAGACCTAGACATAACCTAGCATAACCTAGTCTGCCATGACATGTCCTTGTACACATTCACAAAGAAACAAAAACTTTTTATTCCTTGTAATATGAAGGCCATACCTAGATGGGCTATAAACACCGTCATATCATGTTATAATGTGTTATAATCCATTTATCAGGCATGAAAGACATTGTTATAATAATTAATGAAAATGTATTATACGCTATAGTGATCTTTATGATCCAGTATGAATTGACAGTGTAAAGCACAATTATCCTGTAAGTAGTGTTCATAATTCATTATAACGTGATTAAACTGTCCTGATTTCTGTTTTAAGTGTACTATACAACTTTAGCATTTTTATTGCCGTAAACGTAGAATTTTTCTGTATTTTTTGATTTGATTAAATTGTGACATACAAAACATTGGAAATGCTGCGGATTTACTCATTTGACTAAAATGATTATCTTTAAGTCAAAATACTTTACATATTTCAACAATCTATAACTAAACATTTAATCGAAATAAATTCAAATTACTTCAGAAATAATCTGGGCAGGTGTTAACATACTGAATTCAATACAACAAAGTGGCTCTGGGTAATTATAATGTGTTATAAATAAATGCTACGTTAATGCATTCTATTAACACTTTATAACTGCATAATAAATAAAGCTATAAAAATGTAATGCCTTTTCATAACTAATTAAACCAATGTCTATAATGTCTTAGGAATGCATTGTAGTATATTATGAAAGTTTTCATAAGTCATTATACATTAAAAGTGTAATGATCATATGATTTGGATGGATGTATCGACTATGCATTATAACCACTGCCATGAAGAAATGGTAATACTTATGGCTATGTAATGACACTGTAATAACAGTATTATGTATGTACGGTAAAATTAAACCAAAATCTTATGTCGACAAAACTCTGTCATGTGACTTATGATCTATGTCAACTTGATTTTAAAATTGTGCAAAAACTGACCTACGAACACATACATAACAAAATTCAATGCATTCATAAGGCATTATAGACATTGTGAATTATTTATGAGCAACTGGTTGAAAAAGCCATATTTTTTGAACTGATGTGTAAATAATTTAAGATGATTTACCTGTAAATCTGATACTTTTGTACTTCCCAGTTTCAACATTTGTGAATTAACGATAAGCCTAGTTCAGATTCAGAACTTTCAGAAAGTTAGCTACATATTCATGACATTATACAAAATCATATTTAGTACTTATTTCCTTTTTTTCCTTAAATTAACAGCTTTACCTCATGCTGGTGACTCCTTCCCTAACTGTTCATTTAACGTCTCCTTACGTGTAATTGAAGTGTTACTATAGCAAAGAGAACATGTTAGAGTCATAAAACGATAATGCATAAATAAAAGCTTTGCAGCTGGACCAATCAGAATCAAGCATCCAGCACCGTTGTGTTATAAACATGTTATAATGTTGGTTTCTGTATCCTAACATTTATTTGGTATTTGCAGCTAAATGTCATGTCATATCTGCACTGCTGAAAATGAAATCTGCTACAAAGTGAAACCGTGAATGGGTTTTAAACATGAAATCCTAGTTTACACAATATAATCAGACGTGAGCGAGAGATTGGGATTCAGATGTTTTGGCACTCTGTGGCTTGGAGCCTGTCGGCATGTCTGAATCCGGGTTCTGGGCTCTAAGGGAAAGAGAGGTAGCGATTGTGGGCCTGCACAAACTCTCCCCTGTGTTCTGAGTACACGGCATTGGCAGGCATGCAGCGACCCTCTCAGTTCCCTCTCTTCCTCTCTATCCCTCCATCTCTCTATTCCTTACATTCTCTCCGTCCTCTACAGCAGCTGCAGGAGAAGCGGTAAACAAGAGGAAAGGACTTAGCATTTATTACAAAATACCGTAATATGTATTTCATTTAATTATGGAATGCATCGTGTAATTGTATCCGATTGTATTCAATTATTCATTTTGATTTATTTACTTTAATCTGAAGCTATACTTTGCATTTTGTATCTCACTTTACTCGAGTAATATATCATCATTTTTGGCAATACATCCTTTTATATAATTTTCATACAATTTTTTATGTTATTTTTAAGAGTGTGTTAAGGAACACTCATAAGGACTAGACAGTATATAAATAGAGGTCCATTTTTAAAGAAATATTCAGCCACCATATCAATATATTTTCAAATTTCATAAAACTTTTTTCTTAAAAAAATACATTTGTAAAAAAAAATTCCTAAAAGCAAGCAAACAAACAAACAAAAAAAGCCTCTAAACATGATGCAGTGTGCAAATAATAATAACATAATGTGTTGTGTGACATATAATGTGTTATTTTATTGATTTTTAATGTTGCTGCACCTTCATAAATAATACTAGCAATCTGTTTAGTAGTAGTAGTAGTAGTAGTAGTAGTAGTAGTAGTAGTAATAATAATAATAATAATAATAATAATAATAATAATAATAATAATAATAATATAATTCTTCCACTGTAATAATAAAGGATTACAACCGTCAAAACAATGTGTATAATGCTTTAATTGTATGCATAACTCTTTATAGATTTGGCCTTTACAGAAAATGCTTTCAAATCTTCCTCTATATAATGAATAAGTTATATGTACCTAAAATTATGCATCACACTCTCCCAGACATTTGCATTCATGATGCTTTATCCTCACCTCGAAACAGAAAACACTCTTGTACTAGGCATATTAATATCAATTCACGCATATAAACATACCAGGAGGTGTTTTTTATTGCATATTCCAAATGCTGAGCTCTGACTGGCTGCCGAATAGTGACAGACAGCTCTGAACACGCCCCCCCGCCCCCTGAGCCGAGCCGAGCCTGCCGGCACTTTGCATGTTCCCGAGTGCAGGCAGGCGGTTTTTAAGTCAGCTGAATGCACTCAGAGTTCCTGCTCTGAGCCTCGATCTCCGCTTCCCTGTTGAGAGAGAGAGAGAGAGAGAGAGAGAGAGAGAGAGAGAGAGAGAGAGAGAGAGAGAGAGAGTGAGCACTTCTCCTCGCTCTCCTCACATTTGCACGATGGCATCAGATCCAGGGCTGCTTCCTTTCCTTCTGTGGATTATATCCTTGCAGGTGCTGGGATCCAAAAGCACGACCAATAATGAAGGTATGTGTTCATGCTTCATGGTGTGAAATGTGTGTATTTTTGTGGTTTGTAGTCTTATAACTCATTCGTATTGCCGCTTTGAACTCATTTATGTAATGAACTGTGTGGACTGTGGATAGTGACAAAACTCACTACTGTGTGTATGTGTGTGTGTGTGTGTGTGTGTGTGTGTGTGTGTGTGTGTGTGTAAAAGTTTTCCTGGAGCTGTGTGTGAACTCAACAGAGTGTCTCAGTTCAGCCATCAGCAGCTAGAGATGTTTTATTTGGTGTATTTGTTAATTTGTTCCAGTTCATACGACTTATGTTGTATGAAATGATGCAAAGGTTGTAGACAGGGCTGGATGGAGTTTGTTTCTATAGCAGCGTCATTCTTAGAAACGAATGGAATCCGTCCACTTTCTGAGAACCGCTAAATTTTTTTTGTTTATTATTGCTAATCCAAATTTTGTCATTACATAAGTCCAAATCCAATCCGTGGGTCTTGTGCGTATCGATTTCTATTGATCGCTGGATGGAAACGTTATTATGGCGCTCTGCTTCAAATGGCGTTTTTATTCATCATTTCAACCCTTTAAACTCTGCTAACTCGTGTATTTGTTTGAATGTTTGTTTGTTTGGAATTTAGTTTTTCTTGGAAATGGCGCTATATAAATGAAGCATTATTATTATTATTATTATTATTATTATTATTATTATTATTATTATTAAATAAAGCACCCAATAAGAGTACAACATGGTACAACATGGACTTGCATATTCAAAAGTACAGGATTACCGATTTGTTGGCTGCATTTACTCAAATTCTAACAAATTTCGTACGAGCTCAAGCTGACAGGGTTAGGTTTAGGGTTAGGTTAACTCTGTTAAATTAATTCTGTCAGTGTCCGATCGGACACGATTAAATGCTGCAGGTCTTAATTCACCACTTTGGATTTTACGTGTAGGAAAATAATCAATAACGAGCGTGATGGTGCGATGAGAAGGTGTTTCCCACCCTGAACTTACACCCTTAATGTACAATTTCATTACAATTGTGCGTGTGTTATAGAACAACACCTTGTATATATTTTTTATCCATTTCTCATTACGGTCTAGAATGTCTACATGAAGCATGTTTTACACATTAGAGCAGCTAGCTTTGACATTAATAAAAACAAAAAACTCAGCTTAGTCATGTTACTAAGAATTTTACACTGTTGGAAAACATCATAACGGTTTTATCGCTGGCTGGTACAAAAACCCCTGACACTGGAGACTCCTTCCATGAAGGTTGAGACATCTTGTCACAGAAAACATTGTCATATCAACGACTATGCATGACTATGTTTTTAATACACAGTGCATTCGTCAGTCAGGCAATTAAAAACGAGGCGTTATTGCAGAAATTGTAGTGTATTAGAACGAGGGCATTCTAGCATATATGAACCTGTGTTAATGTAAACCTGTGATCTTCTGCCAATCGGAATCGAGAATTCAACAATTAGTCTAGAGTGTAAGGGGATAAATGATACATTCCTCGGGGTTCGTTCACGGACCTGATCTTGTTGACATGTGATGCCAATTGATTGGGTGAAATCCAGAGTCTCCAGTGTGTTAGTGTATTTCCCCTCTGCTTGAGTCCGAGCGCTTTGCGTGTCAGAAAGCCTCGACTCTTGTCACGTAACCTTCCGCTGGGCCACACTAAGTGATCTTACACATCGCGTGCCTGTTTGCCCACACTGGCTGCTGTCGTGTTCAGCTCAGTGCAGCGTGATGAGGAGACAGAGATAGATTGAGAGAGAGAGAGAGAGAGAGAGAGAGAGAGAAAGAGAGAGAGGCAAAATGAGGTCAACCGTCTTTCGATTTCAGCCTTCAGCTGAAGCTCGGGCACTTCTAAAAGTCAGGCGAAATAAGTTAGTTACGACGACAATGGCAATCGTAAAAAAGAGACGCTTTTGGAAACCGTAAACATAATAACTCACGCTTGTTTCATCCCAAGCACTGACGCATCGTATTCTGTTCCCACATTTCTCAGCATCGCCGTATTAAATCGCACAAAAGTGCCTTCGAAAGAACGCTTTCTTGCTCGATCTCATGTCATTTTCGACTTCATCACCCACCAAATCGATTCGATAATTAAAAAAAAAATGATTTGGTTCAGAGTTCAGCACTGAACAGCATTTCCACCACATGTGTGTGATTGTTATGATGAAGAGTGCAACTCATCACCCGTGAGCTGTTATAACAGAATCTAGAGGACAGGGACATAAAATGAGCAGTGAGATGAAAAGAACGAGCAGAATGGAAAACGTACAGAAGAAGTGAATTGAGAAGTGATTATTACCAAACAGCGCTGACCCACTTTCAGACGTCTCAACAAAAGACTCAAAGACAACTGAGAAGAAAACTAGCGAGATATAAAGAATATTTGATAAAGGCCTTGCGGCTGTGTTTTTTTTTTTTTTTTGATGTCTCACTCGGAGGATGTGGAAAATATTTTGCGAGTTCACAAGTTCACACCCGAGACGCTTTCCTTTTTCTTTTTTTCCACCTCGAGTACTCATGAATTAATGATTAAAGCGCCTCAATTAATTGACCCAATAACGTGATACAAAGATAGCTCGTCTCTCTACTTTTTTTTTTAAACACTCTTGGTGTCTGTTTTTTGTTCTCTCTGAGATTTATGTTTGCTTGAGGGTTGACATTATGATGACTTTCTATCAAACACATGCGTGTTTGATGTATAATTTTTTTTTTATATGGCCTACAGTTGTGCCCGAAAATTTTCATATCCCTTGCAGAATCTGGTAAGGCTTAATACTGTTAACAAAATAAGACGAATCATAAAAATCCCATGTTGTTTTTTATTTTGTCTTGTCCTGAATAAGCTATTTCACATAACAAATGTTTGCATATAGTCCACAAGAGAAGATAATAAAAGTTTAGAAACCCTTGATTATTAATACTGCTTGTTCTTACCTGGATTGTCCATGACATGATGTGTTTATGTTTTGTGATAGTTGTTCATGAGTCCCGTGTTTGTCCTGAGCCGTTAAACTGCCCACTGTTCTTCAGAATAAATCTTCCAGGTCCTGCACATTCTTTACTTTTCCAGCATCTTCTGTATATTTGAGTCCTTTTCACACTGAGGACGACTGAAGAACTTATACAAAAGGTGCAAACATTCACTGATGCTCAAGAAGGCAACACAGGATACATTAAGAGCCAGGGGGGTGTAAACTTTTGAACAGGATGATCAGTGTAAATTGTTATTATTTTGTTTAAAGATCTTTTTTTTTCATTTAGTACTGCCCTTCAGAAGTTACATAAGACAGTTACATGTCTACCAAAAAACAAAATACTAACAATTTAGTAACTCAACAACATTTCAATAAAATATGGAGACAAAAAAATAATAGAGTTCAGTTATCAAAACATGGAAATCTGTGAATCTGTGATCTGAGATCTGTGAAGCCACGTGAGTGACGCTTGCTGACATTTTATATTCTTATGCGGTCCTGCATTAAAAAGAAAAACTGGAATAAGGACATTTAACCTGCAGTTCTAATATGAAGACTTTTTTTCCTTTCAGAGACTGAAACTTCATTTCCATACTTATTGCATGCTAATAGTTACAAATAGCACTGAGATATTAAAAATGCTTCCAACAATCTGGGTTTCATGAAGCTTAGAAACAGGAAACGTCATGAAGTAATGAAGGTTAGAGAACCTTAGAGAGCTAAATGGATGCACCAAGGTCTACGTGTACAGAGATGAGGGAAAAGTTTCACAAAAAGCTAAAAAATTACCCGTAAATGGTAGAACGAGCATCAGATTGAACTCTCTCTCTCTCTCTCTCTCTCTCTCTCTCTCTCTCTCTCTCTCTCTCTCTCTCTCTCTCTCTCTCTCTCTCTCTCTTTCAGTCTCTGTCTCTCCCAGCTGAGAGTCTTAACTTTACAACGAATTCATTTGAATTAATTTAAAGGTTAGAACAAAAGACAGAGCCTTCTTTTTTCCCCCAGTTTTTGACATTTTAATCCTTTTTTATTTTGTATTATTAAAAATGCAATTACAAGCTCTTTAAGGAAGAACTTTTGAATGGTGCTGCACTGTTCTCCACCGCATGGATCAATCTCACGGCTGCAAGTTCACACATCCAGATAGATCAGTGGCCGTGTCTCTAACCTAATAATATACACTGCGTACTATGCCTAAATAGTAGTGACACAAATGGTGGAGTGACGTACTATTTACTATAGTGTGACTTGTGTGTGTTAAGAAACTTTTAAAAGAGTAAAAACTTTTATTAATAACCAGACCTACAACATGTTCTACATGCATTTTTTTGTATAATCTGCTTATTCTGTTAGCAAACTACTGAGTTCTCAAATCACTCACAGTTTTTCTCCCTGACTTTTTTTTGGACTGATTGTTTAATTAAAAATAAATAAATAAATAAATCATACCGACTGGAGCTTTAACAATTACTGTCTTATTAGACCCAGCATCCAGACTAAAATAATAGTTCAGACAGCTATAGACTGGAATAGACTATATAGACAGTTACAAGCTATAATAAACAGTTACAAAATGTTATAGACTGTTACAGGCAGTCATGAACTACTATAGACTGTTATCGACAAGCTATAGAATGTTGCAGAAATTTATAGACTGTTATATATGGTTACAAACTCTTGTGGACTGTTATAGACAGTTACTGACTTTTATAGACATTTACAGACTGTAATAAACTGTTACAAAGTGTTATAGTCTGTTACAGGCAGTCACAGACTTATAGATAGTTATAAATTGTTATTGACTTTTATCTACACTCCCCAGACAGTTATGGAATTTTGCAGACTGTTAAAGACTGTTATGGATAGTATAAGAATGGTAATGAATGTCACAGACAGTTAGAAACTGTTACAGGCCTTTACAGACTGTTATAGAATTTTACTGAAAGATATAGACAGTTAAAGACATACAAAAAGTTAAAGAATGTTATAGACTGTTATAAACCACCACATGCTGCCAATGATCCCCCCCATGACATACAAATTTCTCCTCGGCCAAGCAACCAGAGAACACACACATTGCTGCTTGCGGTGCGTGACATTGTTTAAAATCATATCTTCACACATGGTGATATTTTTGTGTTTCATGTTTAAAAAAGAAAAGAAAAAGAAAAACTCACTTAAAGAGTGACAGAAAAAATACTATCCCACAGCAAGTCCTTATCTTCCTCCTGAGAGAAACAATAATTCTACAGCAGGAGTGTAAAATCCTTGCTCTTTTTCTCTCCTTGTATGAGACGGACAGTGTCACTATGTAATTGGAAAGCCAAATATCCCTGGATTCAACACTTAGTTTCCTGGCTTTAGGTTACTCACTTAGGCTTTCTCCTCATACCCTTTTTATTCCTGCTTTATAATGGCTGTATTCATCTTTTGCACCATTCTTACATTTGTATATTCTTTTAAACCTTCCTTTTACACTGTACCCTAATTATAAACTGATAACCCCCTTTATTCCCTCTGTATTCCCATTATAGCAGTTATACCCTCTTTATAAACTCATTTACATACTTGTTATGTATTTTTGGCCTTTTTACACCTTACACTCTCCTTTTTAACCATTCTGATCCATTTTCTATCCTGATTATAGTCTTTATTCTTCTTTATCCTCCTGTATACACGTTACAACCTCATAAACATGCGTCTTATTTGATTTATAACCTGTTATACCATGTTTCAATCCTTTAAATATGCCTTATACTGTATACACCATACTTTATACCCTTCTCCTATGTTTATTCTATCCTTTGAATTATATGAATGTTTGTAGTTTACCTTTGTACCCAAATTATACAGTTTGTAACTTCTTTAATCCGTTATATTATTGATTCCCACTCTATACCCTCCAATGCACCCTTTAATTCCCCTTTAGATCATCTTTATATAATTTTACTTGTACAATTTCCCTCAATACTCCTTTTCCTTGTACCAATTTTATGGAGAAGAAACACTCCAGCTATAAAAACACGCAGATACAATTACACGAATGCTAAAGCAGCACATAATACGTTTGCACCACTGATAATCATGTTGTGTTTCCCCTGTAGAGAGCACAGGGAGAATTTAACACACTAAAAAAGCACTCCATCTGCAGTGAAGTTGTTATTGATCATTATCTGCCAAATAACTTGGCAAGTGACGATTAGCTAATATCATTAAATGGGAGTGAGGAGGTGGCCTGCCAAGGTGAGGGGATAACGATGAACAGGCAGCGCCGTGGGAACAAGCTAGAAACACACACTCTAACACTCTAATGATAATATCAGTTCAATTGAGCTCATCATGGGCTTAGCACTGGCCACTTGGAATTAGCAGAACTGGCCATTTAAAGGAATACACTGTCTTTAAATATACATGTTGATGTTCAACCAACTTTAATGTTGTTTTTTTCATTGCTCGTCACATTATAGCACTCATGAGGCGCTATAATGCATTATGAATAGTTTATTATGAATTTATGACAGTACGATGTAATAGTCAATTATGAAATGCATTATAAGTTGTGCTTATGACACGTTATGCACTACAGTATTTCTATGGAATAGGGGTTATGAACACTACTTATAATGCATCATGTAACCAATTCAGTATGCATAATAAATATGACATGACATTAATAAGTTCTTAGTTCATAATAAATATGTCCTTTATATAATATCTTACCATCCGGAAATTAAATAACTATACTATTATTATATGTAATTATAAATGTGAACACGTGAATTCATGTTATGTTATAACAAATTCATAAGGCATTATACAGTCATTATTATTATTATTATTATTATTATTATTATTATTATTATTAATAATACATTACACATTATAGCTATTTTTATGATGCATAATGAATTGTTAATTATGAATTTATGACAGTTTGATATTTAATATTTAACTATGAAATGCATTATAAGTAGTACTTATAGATAATATACATATTATAATTCTAATACCAACGATTTTTAATGTTGAATATTTTTTAAACCTACTAACTTTTGTAAAATTAGTGCTCTGTATTTATATATCATGAAATAAAACACTGCAAACGCTGTTTTATTTAATTTTAAAAAGTCATTTGAGACTGAACTTGTTCTTTGATTGCAAGTGTTATAAACACTGCTTATAATGCACTCTATTAATAATTAATAAATGCTTTACATTTATAGTTATAAACTGTAATGGCTTTTTATAAACAATTCTAACAATGACTTTATATGAGTAACAATAAGTGCCTTATTAATGCATAATAAATATTCATCTATTCATAGGGAATCTGACAGTGTCTATACTGACAGTGTAGAAACTGAAACTATAGAAGACATGACAAAAACTATATTTAGTAAAAATTCTAGCCAGATTTAACAACCAACATCAATCAAAACACTATATTTAGAACTTAAGACACTGCTTCGGCTGTGTTGAACAGATGCTTGTGGCAGACAATTTACTCCCTTTAAAACACTGGGAGGATAAATATGAACAGTATAATGAATTTGGTAAAACTTTCTATGACGTCCATATGTATAATATGCATAATATTCTGCAATATACAGGTGATATTTCCTATGAATGACCTATGAATACATTTATAACATGTAATACTGTGTTATAATGCATTAATATATAGAACACTGTTAGAATTACTCATATTTTAACTTACAACATTGTTAAAATTACTTATCTATAGCAATGTTTATAATGCGTTATAAGTAGTGTTCTTAACATTTCACCATATATCACAGTGAGTTCAGATTTGTCCTATTTTTTTTTTAAACAAGTACCTCAATGTTATTGATGTGATTTGAGTATAGATTATTAACATGAACATGGCATCGTGACCTAATAAGTTATAATAGGTTATAATGAGTTATAGTAGAGCATTCTAAGTAAAGTGAGACTAAAATGTTTGACAATTTTATAAAGTTTAAAGTGATTTAAAACACAGATTTAGTAAATGCTGATCAAAATGCCATTTTACTGCCATTTAAATAAATCATAAATTAATCAATCAACCAATCAATCAATACATCATTAATAACAAAAAGCAATGCCAATGATTTACCAAGTAAGAATGAAGGATCATAAAGTTTAATATTTTTGTCTTATGTAATGTGACACACAACCCTAACACTTTTTTCTTTTCTTTTTTTTTCTTCTTGTTTTTGTCAGAAAAGTTCCTGTTAACATCTCTGGTATTATTATTATTATTTTAAATGTTAACTATTCATAATGCATAATAAATATTGCTATAATGACTCATGAATGTTCACTAATTAGTGTATAAAGTCCAATCAGTGCATTATAATGTATTCATCATTTATTAGAGATGTGGAACGCTCCAGAGACCCCCCACCCCATTGGACCCCCCAAATTCACACTTCTAATAGCCACGACAGTTGGATATACCAATTCAGAAGAATTGGTGTGAGCTGTCCACCAAAAGACTAACGGTTTACCCTACTCGGTTAACCCTCAGTAAGACGCTACTCATCTCGGATACGTCATCCAATCTGTCTGAGTGCAACACATTTCCCTCTCGCTAGACAGTCGCCTTCTTTCTTGGCTGTCTGTGCTGGGTTTTGCTAAGTCAAGCCTCTTGTTAGAGCGACTCTCTCTGCAGACGGGGTTTAAAATCGATTCAGGCAGCTCGAAGCCTCTGTGTGGAGACAGAACAAGGCCAGAGGGGGTAAGCCTGAGGAGACAGCGTCTCTCCTGGGGTTACCTTCTGCCATGGCTTGGCTGGGTTAGCAAATAAGCTCAGTGATGCTGATAGCTTCATGAACGTTGAGTTAATAATTATTACTGGACCTAACTGTGAACCTAAACCGATCAAGAATGGTTAAAACGGACATCTTCTGCAGTTTCCTGTGGGTTTATCAGATGCAGTGAAGTGTTTGGATAGCAAATCTACATCCAGTCTGTAGAGAAGATGTGTGAGAAAGGAAGGTAATATAATAATATGTACTGCGAATACACTATTTTCTTGGCAGAATACGATCAAATCAAGTCTAGTTACTACACTATTACCATCCCAAAGTTTATTTCTTTCCTATAACATCATTCCACAAAGTGTTTTATTTCTCTTATACCAACACTTACATTTTTGTATTTATTAATGACCGGCATAATCTTTATCTATTTATAGTTACATTAAATGCAACAAGTATCAACAGCAATTTTATCTTTACATTTACAACCTTTGGCAGGTGCCCTTATCCAGAGGGACTTACATTTATCTCATTTATACAACTGAGCAATTGAGGGTTAAGGGCCTTACCCAAGGGCCCAACAGTGGTCAACTGTCAGTGCAGGGGCTTGAACTCATGAACTTCTGTGCAGCTGTGACTCAGCTGGTAGGGTTATCTACTAATCGTAGTGTTGGCGGTTTGATTCCCAGCCCACACTGAACCTTGGCCAAGTTGCTCTCGATGGCAGGTTAGTGCCTTGCGTGATAGCTCTGCTACCATTGGTGTGTGAGTGTGTGTGTGAATGGGTGAATGAAATGCTGTGTGAAGCGCTTTGTAGAACCACTAAGTTTAAAAAAGCGTTGTATAAGTGCAGGCCATTTACCTTTTGATCAGTATCTCAGAACCACTGAGCCATAACAGCCCTATATTTTTTATCTTTCTCTTGATGTGTATATGACTAAAATGTCTTCTTGATGAGCAAGATCAGCAGCCAGATTGGTTTGAGCTGTCAGTAGCTTAAATAATCGCTCTTTACAACCGTGGTGAGGAGAAAAAGTATCTCAGAGCACACAACAAAACCTGAGGTGGACGAGCTGTCAGCTGACAGCAGGACTCTGAGGCTACAGTGGGCACAGACTCACCCAAACTGGTGAGACTTGGCTTAACTGGTGGGTTAAAGATTGGGGAAAATGCCACGCCTTTTTCAGACTCTATTATTTTGTTGTTTATGCATCCCGGCATGCACTTGTGAACGGCACGAGTTGTCAGTTGTTTCTTCCTCTGCTTTTGTTTTCTCGGCGTGGCAACCCAAAGAAGGGGACTGAGGCATGACAGAAAGAGTGAGAGAGTCTTCATGGCTCTGCCAGCAAAACAAAAACAAAGCGTGAAGCGATTGAGAGAACAGCAAGAGCCAGAAAGAGATAAAAAAAAGACCTTCCAGTACAGGCTCTAATGGAGTTTACGCCCACAGCAGGCGTAAAAAGGATGCTGCTGTTGAACTATATGGCGGTGTCAGAGTTGTAACAATAAACGCCCGCAGCCAGACGGCCACTGCGGTGTCCACGCTGACTAACTACATGTCAGCGCTCAGCCCTGAATGATGGAGTGTTCAGCATAGCTGGAGATCCACTCTGCATTTAGCTTTCGTAAAAAAAGTAATGTTGCTTGTCATGACAGGCTTATCATGAAGCCCAGTGAACCCTGCCCTGTTCGCTATTACACATGGACCTAACTGGATGACTGAAAGCCTTTATCGATATACTATTATCAGTGCTAATCTGTATTTGAATATAATGTCAGAGCTGATAAGTAAGGTCATATGAATAGTTATAAGCACTTAACGTCAGGTTTGTTGGTGTGACTGGTGTTTATTTTTTCCTACAGCGTAATTAAATTCCATTCCCTTCAAACAGCGAGCCACAAACTAATTCGGATGCACGGTGATGGATCTGTTTCACTGTTACCAAACAGAAATAATGCATTTTTAGGTGTAATGATTTGCACATAAATCACATCCTTGATGTAATTAAGAAATAAGGACGGAAGAAGTAAAGGAGTGGGGGGAGGGGGGAGGGGAGGGAGAGAGAAATACAGTTACACCAACGCTTGTTCATGTGTCATTACATTCTAACTCATTACTGTGAAAGGTGACTAACGTATTTATCACACCAAACCTCCAAGGTGCCGTAGTGCTGAGGGCGAAATTAATAATGATTATTACGAAGAGAGAAATTGAAAAAAAAGGAAACAATTGAGAGGGGAAAAGTTCATCATATCTGTTTCAGGCAGTTGCATCAGCACACGGCAGACGCTAAGCGCTTTGGCCTGATCCAGAGGAGAAAATCCTCCACTTGTTTATCAGGAGATGGGCAACGAAAAAAGGAGTGAGTGTACGCACAGAAAAAAAGAGAGAGAGCTGCGTTCGCTTAAGGACAAGACGCACAACAAGGCCATTTGAAATCAAGCGAAAATCAAACCAAGCGTCAGGAGTGTCTGGAGAAAAGCTTATTGCCAGACATCAGTGGGATTTTTTTCCCATCACCTCTCATCTGGTTTATCCTTTTGTTTTAATTTTTTATTTTTTTTCTCTCGAAGGCTAGTAATAACATATTGCAGTACATGGTGTCACGGTGTCAGAACACAGGCAGCGTGTGGCTTTGAGACGCATACGCATGTGCACTCAGGCAAAGGCTCATCGGAACATAAATAGCAAACACCATACTGATAACACACGCGCGCGCGCGCAAACACACACACACACACGCTATGTCATCAAGTCATCATCATCTCTACTTTGTTCTGCTGAAAGAACGTCTAAAAGTCTGCTGAAACACGTCAGTGGTTGTAATAAACGTCAGTCAAAGACTAAAAACTGACTTCTTTAGAATTGCCGATTGTAAGCGTTATTCCAAAATGTTATTTCAGGAAGGGTCGTAGAGTAAAGAGCATTTAAAAATACCAGAGTAATTGAACTTCCTTGCTGTACAATTTTTTACTTTTTTTATTTATCTTTTTAGAAGATTTACAATTTACTCAAGTGTAACTGAAATTCTCTTACTCAAGTTACTTTCCAAGACAAAATAATGTACTCTTCCTTCAAAGCACTTACTTTTTTTTAGTAAGAAGAGTTACCAGTTCATATAAGATGAGATGTTTCATTTACCTCCCAAAGAAAAATGAAATATCACCCTTTAAAGTAAATCACCCTTCAAAGCTAATGTTCCTATGCTAATGTGACTGTAACTTTGGAAAAATTAGCCAGTCATGTTTTCAAAATTAGTGAGTTAAATTAGCAAGCTAGATACATTTTTTAATTAGCTTCTGAAATTAGCTAGCTATTAATGTGTGTGTGTGTGGGGGGGTCTTCGCTATTGTGCCTTAGATTTCACTCCAACAGTGCTACAAAACATTAGCTAACAAGCTAGTCAAATTCCAGGTTTGTCCAGGATAGAGTTAGCAGAATATTTTCCTTACGACCGCTTGCTTAGCAAACTGTGTAATGTTTATGCGGATCATAGGATTAGGATCATTGGGCTCTTTCTTAAGTTAAAAATATCTAAAATGCTTTAATGTAGATATTTTTTGACATTTAGATATATATTTTTTTTTTATTGATTATGATATTGTCACAGTAGGCTACCTATACTTTTCAGTTCACATTCTTTGTACTTTTCCCACCTATATTAAGCATATCCATATGTTTATGGATAGAGTTCAACATATGAATTATTAAAAATTATTTAGGTAATACTTTATTTGAGCTTTGTGTCATTAACCTGATATCACCAGGCTATAACCATGTAAAGGCAGATCTTATAAGTCATAACAATTTCTGTACAGAGAATGATGCCAGATGTTGTTTTTTTTTAAGTTAGGTGGCAGTGTAGCAGTAGGATGAATCCCGGATATGGATGAGTCACTGGGAGGTTTCAGGAACCTCTTAACGCCCGAACGGATAACTCTATATTGCTAAAACGAATAACTCTGTATTGCTAAAACGCACTGAAGCAGGAAGAAAAGAAGGCTCTTTTTGGATAAACCTCTGGCCCAAAAGTGAACCCGCCAGTCAGGTCCAGGATCGAGATGATCCGTAGCATGACCTTCACAGGTCGGACATTAGATTTTAATGCTTAAGCATATCACTCGGAACAGATGAAATGTGTATTTTGAACCAGAAGCGGAGAATAAACAGCTTTATGCTTTCTGTTTCTGATTTTTTTTTTTTGTTGAAATGGTGAACATGGTGGCTTAGTGGTTCGCAATGTTTGCCTCGCACCTCCAGGGTTGGGGGTTTGAATCCCGCCTCCATCCTCTGTGCCTGGAGCTCGCATGTACTCCCCGTGCTTTGGGGGCTTCCTCCAGGTACTCCGGTTTCCTCCACAAATCCAAAGACGTATGTTGGAGACTGATTGGCATTTCCAAATTGTCCATAGTGTGTGAATTTATGTGTGATTGTGCCCTGAAATAGGTTGACACCCCGTCTAGGGTGTCCGCCGCCTTGTGCCTGGATGGCCTCCAGGCTCCTCCGCAACCCTGTATAAGATAAGCGGTTCAGAATATGAACGGATGGATGGATGGATGGATAAACGAACCATGCCATTGCTTCACTACTCGTACCAGATAGAGGATGTAAAATGAAAAAAAAAAATTAAATTTGTGAACATTCTTTCCTTTCTCAAAGATCTGCCTTCAGCTAAATATTTTTCAGAGGGTCTGCTACAGACGTTTCATGTTCAGAGTCGCTAATCCATGGCCAGTTTTTTCATGTATGTTGATTGCTTCTGCTGCAGTATTTTTCAAGTGTTTGGTTTGATCCGCTGAATACTTTGCTCTCGGTCCACCAGTTGACGAACCCTAATCTCACCCATTCTCCACCAAACACACTTTCAAAAAAAAGCCACTAAACTCTAGACTTGACTGTCTCCAGCATTGCACTATCAAAGATATATCTTTTACAGCTACAAACTCAAATAGAGTGCACCAATAACAAGAGATTATTGCATTTCAAGAGCTACTGTTGTACATTTTCGCATAACACATTTGGTGTATAGTTAATTCATTTTCTCGGTAAAGGAAACGTCCTAAAGGATGATACCCTAGTGACGAGGAAATCTCTACCTTTCCTCAACACTAGGGTGTCCTCCTTTAGGACGTTTCTTGAGCTTTTTATTTTATTTGTAACACTGTATTTTAACACATTTGAAGTTTAAAGAAAAAAAGAATCACTCAGACACTTGGAAAAGGTTTATTCACTTATGCATGTATTGCTACATAACTGCAGATCTGTTTGATGCAAACGAGTAACAAATGCGTGTTTTGTTTTATTTTATTTTACGTGAATAAACATTTGACTAGTTTCTGATCTTGAAGGTCAGGCACTGATGTTGAGGAGTGAGGAGGTCTGGGGTGCTGTCAGTGTTCCAGTTCATCCCAGTGGTGTTCAGTCGGGTTGAGGTCAGGGTTCTATGCAGGACACTTGAGTTCTTCCACCTTCTTCCAACCTTAACACACCATGTCTTCATTTGTGTACACGGGCATCGTCATGCTGGTACAAGTCTGCAGCCTCTTAGTTCCAGTGAAGGGAAATTGTAACGCTACAGCATACAAAGACGTTCTATACAATTCTGGGCTTTAAACTATGTGGTAAGTTCTTAGAAGAAAGTCATATCAGTGTGATGGTCAGGGGTGCACAAACATTTATTGGCCATATAGTGTGTCATCATTTATAAAATTCAACCTTTTTTTGTCTAATTTGAGCATTATATGATTATTTTATGCGCTTGTATTTGCATTCAGTTTGGTTTTGGTTTTGATACAGCATCCTTAAATAAATAAAGAGGTCCGTGTCCTCCACATCCACGGCGTTGAGAAGTCAGAGCTCAATTGTTCAATTATACAGTACGTATAGCCGTTTTTGCAGGACAGCACACTTAGAAAGGACGAGAATAGGCAGCCCATCAACAATCTTTTAAAGAAGCCTGTCAATACTCGGTGCGATTGAATCTGTCAGAATGCTGTTAATTTACTTTAAATTGCTTTGGAAAATGCGGCGGCCCGGAGTGATTTGAAAGTCAAGCAGGACGGGAGACTAAAGGATTACATTTAATAGACTTTTTTAAGTGCGGTTGTTTGGACCCCTAATGGTTTTCGATCGGAATTGAAAATTTATTTACCCTTTCACGCTGACTTCAACCTGATGGTGTAAAGGCATGTTGTGTAATGCTGAGTTTTATTCAATACAAACATACTGTAATGAGGACAAAGGTGGATGTTCCAGACTGTATGGCTTTTTGTTGGGTTTTCAACGTTGGATTAGTTTTCTATTTCTACATAGCAAAGATAGAGCATCTTCGAGATACTATTACTGTATACACTGTATATACGCCACAGACAACACTTTGAATTGTACTTTGAATTAATTTATAGTCCCTATAACTTGTTAGTTCATGTTAGCACTTTATAGCAGTCCTTCGCTCTGTCACGTTACAGAGAAAGCATAAAGCGTCTGTCCTGAACATGTCCAAAAAAAGCTACTGTTTCGAAGTGTAGACTAGACTCCTTCCATAAATGTTAAATAAGCATCTTCTTACAGAGGATTTCACCATAGCAAATGATTATACGTTTTTAAATCCGTTTATATGGTCACTGTTAGCATTGTTAGCGTGGTTAGCATTGTTAAGGTGGCTGTGGCTCAGGTGGTAGAGCGGTGATTGTCCACTAATCACAGGGTTGGCAGTTCGATTCCCGGCCCACATGACTCCACATACCGATGTGTGCTTGGGAAAGACACTGAACCCCAAGTTGCTCCCGATGGCAAGTTAGCAACTTGCATGGCATCTCTGCTACCACTGGTGTGTGTGTGTGTATGAGTGTATGTGAATGGGTGAATGAGAACCAGTGCAAAGCGCTTTGGAACAGCTAAGGTTAAAAAAACACTATATAAGCGCAGAGTAATTAAGACGCATTCATATCTGTGTGACATACAGTACAGCTGCACTATTGTCAGAGCTGCTGTTCTGGAAAAATTTATCATCACCTTCAGACCAAACGGATTCAAGAATTTAATTTAAGGGTTTTATTCTTCGTATAATGCAGCGATTTGCCAATGATTAAAATTTTTTGTTCGTTAAAGAATTTTTATTCCCTTAAAGTTACATTTAAATCCTGTAAAAAAGTTATTTCACTTCAACTAACAAATTATAAAAATGGCTTGAGCTTGAAGCTATAGTTTTTTTTCACTTAAAATACACGAAGAACTAATCAAAGAAGGGCCATAAAGAAAGAGGAGAAAAGTTCGTCCTACCCCTCCTCCCTCCCCCCTCCCTCCAAAGGCACTGTGCAGTGCAGGATCCCTTTTTTGTTTGTTTCCAGACGTCATTTAGTGATTTATCACACGCCCGGCTGTCAGCGAAGGGATTTCTGAGACGTGTAATTGTGACATGCATTTCTGACCTTGGAACTACTGAAAGGCCACAGCTTCATCAGTCCAAGACGGCAGGAAGTGGCAGCTAGCGAGCAAGAAGTGGAACGGCGTATCGAGGGAGAGAGGAAGACAGAGAGGGGCAATAGAGAGATATAGAGAGGCCACCTGTTCCTGCTTTCTGACCCTCATCAGCAACAGATTTCACAAATTAGGAGTTTCATCAGTGCGCACACTAATAACCATGATTATGACACATGCTCCCTGAGAGAGAACAAGACAGAGGGAGAAAGTCAGACCTAAAGCACCTCATTTAGGCTTCCTTTATGAGTCATGGGGAAAATTAAGCCCTGGGCTGACTTAACATCTGACTTTATATATAAAAAAAACCTTACACCTACAGACCACCTGTTAATGAAGACATAAATACAAAGTGTGGCAGGAGACTTTTAAGGCAGGAGATTTTTAAAACAGCATCTGTTCAGCATTTATCAGTTAAATATTGTTGAAAAAGTCAGGCAAGTATTAGTACCCCCTCTGCCACCTTGCAGGTGTGCATTTTTTTGCAAAGTGTTTAAAAATTTGGACGGTCATAAGGAACAGGTATAACCAGGACACTTTTATGTCTTTTATTTATCATTTCACGTTTCACAATCGTTTCACCATTGCTGCTGCCGTTACATTAAAGAGCAGCTCCGATAAATAAATAAAAATTGTAGCAAAAATAAAATCTCAAGCTGTATAGTGATCTCTCTTTAAACAAAAGTGCTGTTATTCGAGATTTTATTGATTTTGAATGCCATGGGCTGACAGTTGGGTTGTGCCATTTGATCCAACACTAGTGAACGAACCCTGAAAATCAGGCCTCGTAAATATACGGTTTTAAAGGTCAAGCAGAGGTGGGAGCTTTATTGGTAGGCTTCACATGAGAAATCAAATAAATCTAGTTTCATTTGATCGTAGTTTCCATCCTTAGTTATTTAAAAATAAATATTCAACTTTGCTACACAGCGAATGCATAATGCATTTAACCCTGGAAGACTGTAAGCCAATTATAAGACAGAAACCTAATCAAAATAATGCAACTTCCTGCCAAAGGCCTAGACATCAGAGACAGTCTGAGACAGTAGAGACAGATGAAGCATCCTTAGTTTTAATTGCTTCAAAGGAAACAGTGTGTTAATGATACCTGTGGAGGTATCGGCATTTCATAACTCGACCTGCAGAAAACAGCCACTAGCTAGCTGAAGAGTAAGCCATATCTTCGAATGTTTTAGAGTATGAAAGTTTAAAAGGTAACTTTGATGTTGTAACGTATTTAGTGGCTAGCAAAGAGTACATTCCCCTTTAAGAAAGCTGATGCACTGTGTGTTTGGGGGGGCTTGCTCTAGTTCTGTTTTTATGCCTGTGTTGGTTGCTTCTTCCTTGTTCTGAGCTATAATGTATGCCTGAATGATTGAATGTAAACTATACTCCTATACGGAACAGCTGTTTCCAGCTCTTCCTGCACGGATCATATATAGGCAACGAAGTGGATCCGAACGCTAGGCAGTTCATTGACAAAGAGTTCATTGTAAAAAGATGGCTAGTTTCTGGAGTTGGTAAGCAACGCAATAGGCTGTCGTGAAAACGTTTTAGTACCGACATGGCTACATTGGCCCATATTGAGGAGCATGATGAATGTTTGGATAGCTCCTTTGAAGAGTATATTGAATAACTGGTGGGAAAACACAGTCCTGCTCAGTATGTTGGGGAGAAAACATACTCCACTTTGTGTCCTGTGCTCACTTTGATACAGCTATCTAACTGTGACCTATACAAATATAGTAACTGCTTTAAAACGTCATTACATTCCGTCCCTGTCAGAGATTGTGCAGTGTTTTCATTTCTACAATTGGAAGCAAAATCCAAGTCAAAGCATTTCCAACTACATTGCTGAGCTTAGACAATTGTCTGTTCATTGTGCTTTCAGTTGGTGATCAGTTGGAAGCCATGCTGTGTGATCACATTGTGTGTGGTGTTTTGAATGGACTGCTCCAACATCGCTTGCTGGCTGAACCTAAACTCACATTTAAAGAGGCAGAGGAAAGGGCAATATTAAATACTCATCTACTTTGCCCACAACAACATGAATCACCTCCTGGGGAGGATGTCCTCTACATAACTCACAACCCAGCCTTTAAGAAGACATCACAAGCTGAACAGCAAAAAAATGATAGACCGTGCCACAGATACAGTGGCCAGCACAATCCACAAACTTGTAAGTTCAGCACTACTGTGTTCCATTACTGTAATAAAGGGGGCACACAGAATATTAGAGACAGATCTGGTACTTGTACAAAACGGCTTACGCTCGGTCGAAACAGTTGTTGCCAACTGATAAGGTGTTAGAGCATTATGAGGAGAGGAAATCCCTAGCACTGGTCTGTAATGCCTCGCCTTATGGCGTTGGGGCTCTTCTGTTCCATATGGAACGGCAAGGAGAAACCCATCTGTTTTGCTTCCAGAACAATGACCTCCACAGGATGAATATGACCAGATTGACATGGAGGCTGTCAAAAAGATAGCTGACCAAGATAATTTTTGCTGTCAAAATGTTTCATCAATATCTCGTGGGTCACCACTTTATGATTTTCACTGATCATAAACCCTACTGCACCTTTCTAAATCAATGCCTTTAGTTATATCACAATGTATGTTATGCTGGAGTGTGATTCCTGCGGTATACGACTATGAGTTGTGCTACAGACCTGGCAAACTGATGGAAAATGCTGATGCTTTGAGCTGCTTGCCCCTGCCTGCACCTGTACCTGCTTACACCACCAGCACTACCCCACGAAGTTCTGCTGCTAGAAATTGTACCAGACACCCCATGCATGCTGCAAGAATTGCTGCCCTCACACCGAAAGATCCTGTCCTGTCATAAGTACCCCATTGGGTTCTACACGGTTGGCCAGCCAATGTAACGAACAGCCGTTCTAAACCCTTTCTCACTTTGTTGCATGACCACACCATGCACAACATAAAGCACAACCGCAATCTTGGGAGAGGAAAACAAAGAAATGGTCCAGGCTGCATGTTAACTTTGCAGGCTGTTTCCAAGGCAAAACATTTCTCAGAGTGGTTGACACACAGAGTAAGAGGTTGAAAGTGTTTCTGATGAATTCCATGTCATCCTCAACAGTTGTTAATACACTGAGGCTCATCTTTGCAACATGTGGTTTGACTGGTGTTTCAGACAATGGCACTTCCTTCACCTCTGCAGAATTCCAGGAGTTTGCCAAATGTAATGGCATCCATTGCCCCTGCCACTGCCCCCATCACCCTAGTTCAAATGGCCAAGCCAAATGTGTGGTCCAAACCACCAAAGAGGCTCTGTTCCAGTATAACTAAAGGTGATTGGCAGAAATAGCGTGCCAGATTCCTGCTGTCACAACATGTCATACCAAATTCATCAACTGGAAAGAGTCCTGCTACTGCCCTGGACCCGACTCCAGCAAGAGAGTATGAGAGTGACATGCACCGCAAACAAGAGCCGAATGCTTATAAATGTCAAGGCAGTGTCAGGTGTTTCCACCCAGATGACATTGCTCTACCACCTGAGCCACATCCACCAAAAGACTGGTTCCCTTAGTTTCCATGGCATCAGAAGAACCTAACGACCATACTGACTTTTTGCCTGAAAGTGTAATGCCTGAAAAAGCCATACGCAGGAAGCCTTTGTTGACAGACTTCAAGGAAGCTCTGATGGGGCTGTGAATGCGCCAGAGACCACCTATCTTTGGAAGTACCCCTTTAGAGAGCGCCATCCTCCACCATGGTTTTCAGATTTTGTGGAAAGGTGGTGTAATGTATTCAGTAACTAACAAAGACTGCTTTCTCCTTTAAGAAAGCTGATGTCCATGTTCCTATTTTTCGCCGATGTTGTTTGCTTCTTACTTGTTAAGCTCTCAACAGTCTGAGTTATAAAGCATGCCTGAATGACTGAATATAAACTAAAATCCTATATGGAACAGCTGTTTCCTCATCCTCCCTCATGGATCCTGTAGACGAGTCTCGTGTTGTGTTATATTATGTCTATAAACGCTATCATATTTTATAGGTAATGCTCAAGACGATGTGTAAGGGGCATATTTGCTAGGTAGCTAGAAACATGTACGTATTAAAAACCCTAGCTATTTATTCTTTTAGCAACTCCGTTCTTAAACAACAACAACATTGTGCAATCCAATTCTTCTTAGCTTTCGCTTATATAGACTGTCCACCATCCATGTTGTATGTTACTATAGAAATGACAACATATTAAAACAAGTGCATTTATGTATACGTGTGTACGATAGCTGTATTACTGTCAGAGTTGCCATTATAGAAATTAATCAACAACTTTCGAACAGTCAGAATGCTCAGAAGGGATTTCAAGGACTCGCTAATTTGTGCAAATAGCTAACAAGGAGCGTTTTTCCTGTCGGTGACACGGGACTCTTTTCCTTTGTTAAAAAAAAAAAAAAAAAGGACACCGGAGTTGCTCTTTAACAGCATTTAACCTCACAGAGCGATCAGGAGCACTATTGAATAATAAATAAACAGTGTAGGGGAGAAAGTGTTTAAAGCTCCGGGGCTACTCCTTATCCCAGGGTGACCTTGGAGTTTGCCCAAAGCAGGACAAGGAGCCTGGTTATCAATAAATTAGAGGGGAAAGCCCCGGCGGAAATGTCGATGTGGTGGTCGAAAATGTTTCATCATGCCAGGCATGTGGCTCAAGGCGAGAATCGGGGCTCAGTTGATATATTGATTCAACCGCAAAACACTTAAGATGGATCGCTTGTGCAATTAATCAGATTGTCGTCCAGCATCACCTCGGAGAGAAAGTGTGCGATTCGGTAATTAATAGTTATTGAATATTAAATCAATTGCTGTCAGTATCAGTGTCCTGAGTGTACAGAGTGGCATGAAGTACAGTTCCTCAAATGTATTAACAATGTGATTTATCGCTGCTATAGAACTTATTGTAATATAAATACACGGCAGATTCAATTTCCGACAATGGATTTTGAGTCGGTGTATGAACCCCCTGATTTATTTCAATATTTAAATATGTGCTTCTGTCTCTTGCAGTAAATCTCCTCGACACCTCAACAATATCAGGAGACTGGGGCTGGATGACGTATCCATCACACGGGGTAAGACAACCACATTCATGTACAAGTTTTGTACCTTATACAACCCCAATTCCAAAAAAAACTTGGGACACTGTGTAAAATGTAAATGAATGTTACATAAAAACAGAATGCAATGATTTGCAAAGCTCATAAACCTGTATGTTATACATGATAAAACATAAAAAACATATTAAATGTTTAAATGGAGGAAATGTAGCGTTTGGAGAATTATTATTTTATTTTTTTGGTAATTTTTTAGTTTTATGGCCGCAATACGTCTTAAAAAATTTGGGACGGGGCAAGAAAAGGCTGGAAAAGTAACAAGAAACAGCTGGAGGTTAATTGGCAACAATCCAGTAACATGACTGGGTAAAAAAAAGAAAATACTATTATTTAAAATAAATTCTCATGAGAATTAAATGATAGCTAGTAGTTTTCAAAAATTAAAAGACTGTGTGCAATATTCATTTTAGTTATTAACACACACACACACACACACACAAGCACGGGCACACACACAAGCACGCGCACACACACACACACACACACACACAGCCTCACTTGTCAATTTGACATGCTATTCAGCAGCTCACAGCTCACACAGGAGGAAATTGATAGACAGAGAGAGAGAGAGAGAGAGAGAGAGAGAGAGAGAGAGAGAGAGAGAGAGAACAGGCAGACGTACCGAGTGACAGAGATAGCGATAAAGACAGACAGACACAGAGACAGGCAGAAAGAGAGAGAGAGAGAAATTCAGACAAAAGAAAGATAGGGCAAGGCATATAGAGAAATAAAGTGATGAAGGAGTGAAGGAGAGACAGAGAGAGAAGCAGACAGATAGAGAGAGACAGATAGAGAAATAAAATGATGAAGGAGTGAAGGAGAGACAGAGAGAGAAGCAGACAGATAGAGAGAGACAGATAGAGAAATAAAATGATGAAGGTGTGAAGGAAAGACAGAGAGAGAGATGCACACAGATAGAGAGAGAGACAGATTGAGAAATAAAGTGATGAAGGAGTGATGGAGAGACAAAGCAAGAACCAGACAGATACAGAGAGGTAGGGAGAGCACAACCGACAGATAAAGACAGAAAGACAAAGATAAAGATAGATAGAGAGATAAAGTGATGAAGAAGTGAAAGAGAGACAGAGAGAATCAGACAGATAAAGAGAGACAGATAGAGAAATAAAGTGATGAATAAGTGAAAGACTGACAGAGAGAAAAGCGGACAGATGGAGAGAGACAGATAGAGAAATATAGTGATGAAGGAGAGACAAAGACATAGAAAGAGATGGAGACAGATACATAGAGACCGATAGAGAAATTAAGTTATGAAGGAGTGAAGGATAGACAGAGAGAGATGCAGACAGATACAGAGAGGTAGGGAGAGTGTGAGAGACACATACAGAGAAAAAGACATAGTTAAAGATAGATAGAGAGATTAAGTAATGGATGAAGCAAAAAGACACTCTAGAACAAGCTTTATTTCAGTTCGTCATGTCTTTGAGAAGTCATATACTATATGACATACAGTATATCCAATCATATACTATATATCCAATCATCTACTATATATCCAATCAAATATTATACATCTAATCATATACTATATATACTATAAATCCAATCAAATACTATATATCCAATCATATAGAGTCATGTAGTATATCCAATCGGATGAAATTACACTCCTAATATTCTCTTCCATTTGTAAGCATCATACAGTAAACAGGAAGGAAGTGCAGGTAGGAATTAGGAGTTGTGAGAGGGGACCTGAAGAAATGTTGGACTGCGCGCGCTACAGGATTGCTCGCTTCTTTAATATGTCACACCTAATTTGCATAGAATTAAGAAAATCTGAATTCACTGGCTGAAATTGCAGATCTGTGTTTTGTGTGTGTGTGTGTGTGTGTGTGTGTAGAAAACTAACAGTTGCTTGCTAATGTGAACGCACGGTTAGCTTCCACGCACCCAGATCAATAGTGCAAATAGTATAAATTTATTTTCACTCAGAGGAATCAGCAGCCCACAGAACCTTTTTTTTAACACCATTTTGCCTTCGTACACCTGTGGATAGAAGGACCTACTGCTTGGCCATCACTCCGTCCGTGTCACTTGTTTCCCTGGCGGTAATCAACTAAAACGTCCTTCCATCTTGTTTACAGTCTTCATTACGGCGAGCTCAGGTTACAAAAGGATTTGCAGCATGGACACTTTCCTCCACGTCCCGCAGTCTCTTTCACGGATCCAAAACTCCCATTACCTTCACATTTCCCCTCTGAATGCTGTGTGAGTTCAGAGCCGGCCGTGCAGCAACTCGCAATCGTCCTGACAGCAGGACGAGCGAAAGAGCAATAAGAGTTCACTCGGCGGAAATATTCGCAACACAAACCCAGAATTTTTTATTTAGTTATTTATTCAAACGTTTCTGGCTGTATGGTAGTATAGGTGCCCTTGACCGGGTTGCACATGCCGCAGGTGTTGTGATAAACTGGTGTCATGATCATATCAATCACAAGGGGAGGTTTATGAGGATGGAGAAGGAAATACAACACCTGAGGCAATCCTGCGTTGCACCTTGCAATTTAACACTAGTGACACATTTTAATGGGGAGTACGTTGAGGAGAATTTTTCCCCGTGCAGCAACAAATCTCAAAATTTCTTGAAAATAAAGAAAAAAAATTCTATAAAACATGTCCAGATTTTTACATGGTTCTATCTATCAAACATGGCATCCAAATTCAAATGAATGGGAAAAAAACTACACTACATCAGTCCCATCAGTATATACAGTATCTCACAAAAGTGAGTACACCTTTCACATTTTTGTAAATATTTGATTATAACTTTTCATGTGACAACTCTGAAGAAATGACACATTGCTACAGTGTAAAGTAGTGAGTGTACAGCTTGTGTAACAGTGTAAATTTGCTGTACCCTCAAAATAACTCAACACACATCCGTGTGTCTGTTAATGTCTACACCACTGGCAACAAAAATGAGTACACCCCTAAGTGAAAATGAAAATTGGGCCCAATTAGCCATTTTCCCTTCCCGTTGTCATGTGACTTGTTAGTGTTACAAGGTCTCAGTTGTGAATGGGGACAGATATTAAATGAAGACCTGTCTCTCTCAGCCAAAAAGCTTAAAATAGGCCGTGGTTGGATCTTCCAGCAGGATAATGATCCAAAACATGCATCAAAATCAACACAAAAATGGTTTACAGACCACAAAATCAAGGTCCTGCCATGGCCATCCCAGTCCCCTGACCGGTAACCCATAGAAAACCTGTGGGATGGACTGAAGAGGAGAGTCCACCAGCGTGGACCTCGAAATGTTAAGGAACTGGAGAGATTCTTTATGGAGGAATGATCTCAGATCCTTTGCCATGTATTCTCCAATCTCATCAGGCATTATAGGAGAAAACTCAGAGCTGTTATCTTGTTATCTTTTTTTGATTGTTTTACCTGTTTTACCTTTTACCATTTGTAAGATGTCTTATCCATGGAGTGTCGTCGGCCATCTTAAAATAAGATTTTCTTATCCAGCAGCAGTGCCGTGTAGCCCCTTCCCTCTTTCACTATGTAAGTAAAGCTGCAACTGTTGACTGCATCCAACATTCCACACTTAGTTTTTTCAGTTCAACAAAGTGCAATGTCTGTGTACTTGTCCGAATTTTCAGTGTGAGCACACTACTCACACTATTTATGCTACAAAAAGGCAAAGATTAGTGTGATGAATTTTAAAAAAAAAAGAGAAAAGAAAAAAAAAAGATCATTTTTTTATTCAAGCCTTCATCTTGACATAGCGATTTTTACTGGAGCACTTGGACTGCTTTTAAGGTATTACACACATCCCGGTTTGGCTGAAGTGTATGTTTTAGCAGCACAGGAAGGAACAAGCCGAGGCTGTCAGAGGGCAAACGCTGTCATCCACCCCCAAACAGCTGATAAGAGACCTCCAAAGAGATTAGTGTCACAGCGTCTGGACCTCCCTGTTCCTCGGGCCGTCACATTGATCTGATTTCATTCCGTTTGTGGCAGAAACACATAAACAACCTGGTGCTGGCAGTATAGCACACACACACACACACACACACACACACACACACACACACACACACACACACATTCACACACACACACACACACACAACAGACACCTGACAGCAACAAGCAAAGAGGAAGAAATCAAAGTAAAAGCTCCAGAAGACGGATTAAAATTGGATTCAAATGGGACCTTGAGTGTGAAATCCAGGACGCCCTGTCATGTAAGAGTGGGCTTATCGAAGACTGTGCTGTGGATTTGAGGCAGAGAAGATTGAGTGAATGGTGAAGAAGCACTTGTTGGGACTTATTTTCCTGTTTCCTGTCAATTCTTAATCATTTCTACCTAACTATCGTGGTGTGACAAGTAAGCAACACGCTCCGCACAAGTTAGAGTTCATAAGGCTACGTTAAACCTTCATACACCCCACATACTGCAAACCTGTATGAACAGGTCAACACCTGAGTAAAGTTTAGCATTGTTGTCATTTATTTTATTGACATAACAACCTTATGACACTTCCCATGCTGGCTTCTAGTGAAAATTATCTTAAGAGGCGTATATAGATATTACGTAGCCCTATGAATATTTCCCTAAGGGTTCACCCTAACCCTATGAAGTATTAGCAATGTTCATTAAGGAATGTTCATAGGGCTACATACAATATAATTTACCATAGAAAGCGTGATAACAAATTTATGTCAACAGAAATCTACAGTCGGGGAAAAAAGTATTTGATCCCCTGCTGATTTTGTACGTTTGCCCACTAACAAAGAAATGATCAGTCTATAATTTTAATGGTAGATTTACTTGAACAGTGAGAGACAGAATAATAACAAAAAAATCCAGAAAAACACGTCAAAAATTTTATAAATTGATTTGCATTTTAATGAGGGAAATATGTATTTGACCCTTCTGCAAAACATGACTTAGTAACTTGGTAATGACTTAGTAATTACTTTAAATTTTCAATGCCCTGGCTGATGGATGGAGGTTCTCACCCAAGATTTGACGGTACATGGTCCGGTCCATCGTCCCTTTGATGCGGTGAAGTTGTCCTGTCCCCTTAGCAGAAAAACACCCCCAAAGCATAATGTTTCCACCTCCATGTTTGACGGTGGGGATGGTGTTCTTGGGGTCATAGGCAGCATTCCTCCTCCTCCAAAAATGAGTTGAGTTGAGGCCAAAGAGCTCCATTTTGGTCTCATCTGACCACCAGAGGACAACTGGGTGAAAGTGTTGTGTTCAGATGCGACAAAAATGGAGCTCTTTGGCATCAACTCAAGCAGGGGGACCTTGCGGGCACTGCAGGATTTCAGTCCTTCACGGCGTAGTGTGTTACCAATTGTTTTCTTGGTAATTATGGTCCCAGCTGCCTTGAAATCATTGACAAGATCCTCCTGTGTAGTTCTCGGCTGATTCCTCACTGTTCTCATGATCATTGCACAAGGTGAGATCTTGCATGGAGCCCCAGGCCGAAGGAGATTGACAGTTCTTTTGTGTTTCATCCATTTGCGAATAATCGCACCAACTGCTGTCACCTTCTCACCAAGCTGCTTGGCAATGGACTTGTAGCTCATTCAAGACTTGTGTAGGTCTACAATCTTGTCCCTGACATCCTTGGAAAGCTCTTTGGTCTTGGCCATGGTGGAGAGTTTGGAATCTGTTTGATTGATTGCTTCTGTGGACAGGTATCTTTTATACAGCTAACAAGCTGTGATTAGGAGCACTGCCTTTAAGAGTGTGCTCCTAATCTCAGCTCGTTACCTGTATAAAAGACACCTGGGAGCCAGAAATCTTTCTGATTGAGAGGGGGTCAAATACTTATTTCCCTCATTAAAATGCAAATCAATTTATAAAATTTTTGACATGCGTTTTTCTGGATTTTTTTTGTTGTTATTTTGTCTCTCACTGTTCAAATAAACCTACCATTAAAATTATAGACTGATCATTTCTTTGTTAGTGGGCAAACGTACAAAATCAGCAGGGGATCAAATACTTTTTTCCCCCACTGTATGTCACTTGGCTCAGGTGTTATGTCAGCTTGATATCAAAACCTACTTTGTGAGACCTGACACATATTTAAACGAATATTTATAAATGCTAAAGTAGGATTATGTCACTTATATAAGCTTATTATTTAGCCCTATATGAATGTATAAGACTTTATACCTGGGACGTGTCATTATAACCTTGCATCTGTCACTTGCCTCAGGTGTTATATCAAACAGATATCGACTTGAATGAACTTTATAAATTTCAGGACTGATGTATATTGAAATGAGCATTCCTAAATGGTTTATGTCATTTAAATAAGATAGGTTCCTTGTAGCATGAACGCTACCATTGTACAAAGTATTAGCAATATTTCATAAACGTGAACAAAAATTCCTAGCAACACTAGATGCTAGGACACAAACCGATCTAAAAACCTGTGTCTCCGAGTCTATTGTTGTGGATCTTTGCTTTCCTCCTGGCCATCCTGAATTATTTATGCGCCTTCATGAACTCACAACGAGGAGGATCATTTCTGTCCAGTTGGAGAGGGAGAGAGTGCCGGCGCCTCGGCACTGCCCTCGGCACCCAGCTCCACTCGCTGCCAGCTGCCACTCCTGACAGCCTGTGGTGAACAACTTCATTATTTTCCCATCTGCCTCCTGTTTTTGCCGTGACAAGTTCATTTTCGGCTCCTCTCCCTTCTCGCCAATCGATAGAGCTGATAAGACAGGCGCGTGGAGCAATGACAAATGGCTTCTAAGAGTGAGATGATATGGATGTCATCATCCCTTGTCATGGCATTTTGTCATGTTGTCAGACATTCTTGTGCCCTTTTATACCTCTCGGATCATGTGGAACGCTTTTGGATAGAATGTGCATTCAAAGCTGGTTCTGTGTAGTCAAGTTAATAATTATAATAATAATAATAATAATAATAATAATAATAATAATAATGATTTTTTTATATTATTATTGTATTTTATTTCAAAATCTTCACACATTCACTGATAATCCCAATACACAAATAAAATAACGGCGTGGCTACAAGACACTAAGTGGAAATGTAACTCAGCATGCCCATATAAGGGTAAAACAAGTATATCTTGTAAAATGTATTTATTTATTTATTTTAATAATGTCTTAATACGACATAATATTACGTAAAAATGCAGCATGAAGACTGTTAGATTTCACCCGACAGGAATCTACCGTTTACGCCATTGTGATCTCCGTCATGCCTTTCAGCCTGTTTTACCATTAACGTCTAGAAAAATTTAGTTACTTTTAGTTCTATGTTGCTATGAGCTAGAAAGTGTGGTTTGCTGCAGTCAGGCGCCTGAAGAGTCCGAAATGAACACAAACACACTGACAGATATGAGCGTGTTCAAAAAGAGACTTACGGTTTATTCAGTCAAAACAGAAGTATTTATACACATTGTACACATTGATAACAGCAGTGCGTGGACGGTTTCTACTGGTCCAGGTGTCAGACAGATTTAGACAAAACACACAGCCCGTAGTTATGATACAAAATAAGTCCATGTCATGTTGACACAGAAGTACATAATAATATAATCAAGGATAGCAGTTGATCAGATTATTCAAAGAGGTAACTAAATGATTACATTCATCATATATTTGAGAGCAGCTCATAATATAAGAGGGTACATAATATGAAATATAAAATGATAAAAGAGAATTTGCTTTCAAAGACTTTCCTATGTCATTACAGGTTAATTTCTGACTATTACTAAGCACTGACACTGGAGACTCCTTCCATTAACGTTAAATAAACATCTCCTCATAGTAAACTTCATATCAACAATACTTTTTAATTTTTTTTCCGTTTTAAGACGTTAATGATTTGGCTTATAATATACTATGTTATACCCTGTGATTGAGCTGTCACTGAGATTTGTAAAGAGTACTTACAAAATCAAAATGAGATAACGGTAAATAAAAAGTGTGATTTTGTGTGTGTGTGTTTTTAATTACTGTTTACTTTTTTTTTGTTTGGTGGTGCAGCGGGTCGCATTGCCATCTAAAAGCACAAAGGTCCTTGGTTGGATTTTGAGCTTGGGTTACTGTCTTTTCTGAGTTCTCCCCTTATCCACATTGGTTTCCTTCATGTTCTCCAATTACCTTCCACTTCACAGAAACATGCGGCTAGGTGAATTGTCTAAGATGAATTGCCTCGGAGTGTGTGTGTGTGTGAATGAATGCACAATGAGTGCATGCATGGTGCACTGTGATGGACTGGCATGCTATCTTGCCACACGCCCAGTGGATCCACCATGATAAAGCAGAAGAATGAACAGCATCCGATCACAAACATATTTGACTTCTTAAAATGTTTTATTTATTTTGTCTCTTTGGGAGAATCCTTATGTAGAAGACCCTACACTCTTACACAACAGTAAAGAGAACCTTCAAGGGTTCCTCCAGAGAGAAAACCGAGGAACCATTAAAGTCTTATGAATGTTCTAGTGAATAAAACCTTTATATTACGTTAAATAGTCAAAGAGACAAAAATACTCAACAAACTCTCAGAAATAACGATACCCAAATGTACCCTTTTCTTGTCACTGGTATGTTACCATGAATGCTGAATGTTTTGTATCTTCTACAGATGGAAATGAATGCAATTCCTTTAATAAGCTTTTATAAAATAATGGTCCATAAGGTCCAAACATGTACATTAAAATGATTTTTAAAGATTGTGAGGTAAAAGGTAAACACTGTAATAAAGGCACAAAAGCTGGCCACTTGGTACCATGCCAACGACAAAGAATAGTACAGTTTGTCCCTTAATTTCCGAGAGTGCAAATATTCTATATCCAGATTTATATCCTCATCTGTTAAGCCTTGATAGCTGGTGCTGTACAACCACTTCTTTCTTCCTCCATGGGTAATTACTAGGCAAGAACTGGAGGAACGAGCCACGCACTTATCTCCCTGAAACACCCTCAGCTCAGTGAGCTGTCTGAGTGAGGTCGTCACTTTCTTTCCCGCACTTAACTCTGGACCTGCAGACGCTCGAGTAAATATTTGTGATTAGTATCCTCAGCGGTGTCGTGAAGAAGACAGATGTTAGGCAAATGTCACTCATGTGGTGCGCGCTGGGTCAGGAAGCCACTGCTGTCCTGCTGTTCTGTTTGCACAGGAATCTTTGATGAGAGCTTGTTAAACTGTGATTCAAGTGGATAATTTTTTGTCGATTTGCCAATTAAAGTAGATGACCAATTTGGTAATGTTTATAATGTGAGTTGTTTACTCTTACATTGTTAACTTTCCCAGTTCTAAACCTGTCGAGTACATTTTATTACATAGGAATGAGATGTTGACAGAGAACATGTGGTTATAGGAAAACTCCACCCTGAAATATGTTTATATTGAAATATTTGAGAATCTGTTGCTAATTTGTTGGTTGGTTAGAGCTGTATTATTATTATTATTATTATTCCTGTGAATTAGCAGTGTGTAATATGCTAAATATTTCACTGTTCGCTCCTAAAAACGACAAGTTACTTTTCTTTCTCACCATTTTCAAGTGACTTTCAATGCCCTATTAATGAGAACTGTAGTGTAGAAGTTATTCAGATATTGGCATATGAGTTGTAGGCTGATTATCCATTTTAAATTTCCAAATGATCTGTAGTGTGTGAGTGTGTGCTTGATTGTGCCTTGAGATGTGTTGGCACCTCGTCCATGGTGTCCGCTTCCATGCCAAGCAGCACGGAAAGTGGATAGAGGGATGGATGGATGGATGGATGGATGGATGAATGGATAGAGGAGTTTTATGAAGAAATGCTTGGCCCAACACACCCGTCAGACAACGTTTTTCTTTTGGTCAGTTTAATACGGCGCAGTGTAAAACCAATCCAAATACCAAAGAAACCATTTACATGCTGTATATACAGTATCTATATAATAGTATTATATATTTAATATATAATATAATATTAAAGCACACCTATTATGGTTTTTAATAATAGGTGCAATAATTTTGTTTTAAAGCACTCATACAATAGATTTACATGCATTTGAGGTCAAAAAAACACTTTAATGTGCTCATAACTTAGATTGCAGTATCGTTTTCCTTTTTTCCCCAATGTCACAAATGACTCGTTCAACGAACTGTTCTAAAGGATTCGTTCTAAACTGCTCCTTTCAGAGAGCATACTCTGCTCTGATTGGTCAGACGTCCCAGTCTGTTTTGGTTGGTCTACCGCTGTCAGCTTGTTTCAAAAAGGAAACACCCACTACCATAACGAGTTTCAGCTCCGTCTGTCAGCAAGTAGCCAATGATGAACAGAGGTGGGGTTTTTTGTTACCAAATTACATAGGTTAGTACAGGAAGTAAGTCTGGAATCACTAACTCTTCGCGTCAATAATGTCGTTTGTAGTGCGCTTTGATTTTTGAAACTTTGCAAACATTTTTACATTCACAAAAAGCTCTATAACACGCTACATGAAAGGCAATATTTGAAAAAGCATAATAGGTGTACTTTAAAACATGTGACAAAATGTAATGCCAGTGTAATGAAGAAAATTGGTTACTGAATATTAACCTTGCAGACGAACAGTAAGCCCTGACTTTATGGGCTTTAAGTTGAAATCCAAAGTTTCAGGTTTCTGCGAGGAGGCAGCTGAGACATTTTGCATGTTAATGTGTTGCCATGTTGTCAGGGCGAATGCCACCCAAAGATTGTCAGTCATTATGTCTTGCTGCTGTGCTGCAGATTCAAAGGATTTTTCCGCTTCCTAGCTTCTTAATCTGAAATTGGATCTCAAGGAACCGAGGCCGGACTTTTTCGACTTCTTTTATACTTGTGTTATAAGCGTCTTCGGACAACAGAGACAGCTTGTGCATTCCAATGAAGTGTTTTGGTCATTTTTAGGCATTATCACAAAAGTGACGAGTCAGGGTGCACTTTATCATTTCTCCAGGGCAAACCAGGTGAAATAAGCCCTGAAATGTTTCAACACTTGGAACACAAAGTGAGGAAGTAATCATGTGTAAGTATATAGTCAACAAAAACAAATGTGGTCGTACGCACAGGAATACACAGTACAAATGCACAGAAATATATACAAATGTTACAAATCTCAAAGATTTGACTGTTTATACCTCAGTGCTGTTAAATTCTCAATTCTGATTGGTCAGAAGGTGCTGATTAATGTTCTATAACAGCAGCTCTGGCAGTAGTGCAGCTACTTTTTTTTATTTCTAAAACATTCTAATAAGTTATTACTTCCACATTAACAGCTCATTCACAGGGATTGCTTATATGTTGTATGCTCCATAGAAATAGATTAAAAACGTGAAATGGTTGACATGATTTTCTATATGGAGATGTAAATGTTTCTTGAAAATTTATAGAAGGGGTCTCTAGTTTTGGTCAGACGTAAAGCCATAATTTTACGTTTTCTGACATGTTCAGGACAGAGGTGTTTAAATAAATGTTTCAGTTTGAAAATAACATCACAAGTTGCCTTTTTTGTCTTATTTCCTGGCTGTTGAGGAATCGACAGTTTATCGCTGCTACAACATAACTTATAACAGGAATTCATTTGTTTAAAACCGTAGAAATTAATTTATTTGTAACATTAAATGTAACAATAAATTTATCAGAAAATCAGAACCCCCCCCCCCCTTATATAATATATTTGAAAAGAGGTTTTAGATGCTGAAACAGATAAAAAATAAAAATATATATATATATATATATATATATATATATATATATATATATATATATATATATATATATATATACCAGGTGAAACACACAGTATATGAGACAGCTTAATTATATAAAGCATTTTATGGAATGATAGATAAAAGCTTATGTCCAGTGATTTCACCAAAACATCAAATATCATTGCTGTGAAAACTATCAAAACGTTGTATCATGAAAGCTTAGCAGTAATTAAACCTGTCGCTAAACTGGGTAAAGTAATAATAGCTGTGTGTATCATTCAAACTGACAGCGTCCATCGATTCCTCGCCGAATACAAACATTCTCAAATATGGCATAATTGTCTGAAATGACAGTTTTCATATTTAAAATAGTTTTTCTCATCCCACGCTTTAGGATTTCATCCGCTGATGGAATGGAAATTATTAAGTGTGAAATTTAACAAAAGGCATCGCAGTGATCGGTGAACTCTTCGAGTGATATTCCACAACCAGCTGTGATATGGTACTAACATATTAATCCTCCTAATGGCAGGATGTGATGGGTACGTCCTTGGATTTTTATTGAGGTGAAAAACGTTTATAATGTACACACAATTTGTGGTACACAGCACCAAATACAGATATTTGTAAAAACAATATTGTTTTGTATTGGGGTTTTTTAAAAGCTTGCTAAAGAGTTTTTTGGTCGAGGCTATAGCTGTGCATTAGCACTGGGTTCGTACTAGACACGACAAAAACAATTGCACAAGCAGAAAGTTTTTACTTCGTACAGATGAGAGCGAGCGGACAGATATGAAGCTCATACAACAAAGAAAGACCACCTTCATTAACACCAACATGTGATATATGTTCAGGGTCACAGTGGTTTCAGTTGACTACTTGTCTGATCATATTTTGGGAAATAGAGCCAACTAAATTTACGAGAAAATATTGTGAACAGGTATTAAATTGTGTGAGCAGGATTTTTTTATTTTTTTTTAAATCCATGAACACCTCTAATTATGAACTTGAGTGATGTAGTTGAGGTTGAAGGACTGTCAGAGCACACATCATGCTGATACTGCTGACATTTCTACATCTGTTTTTCCCCCCCAAGTGTTTTCCACTGTTTCCAGGAGCACAGCATTAAGATTCATACAACTTTCTAGTTTAGGCCACGGCCACTTCGGATACACATGTGGATACTTGGAGCACAAAAGAGACACAGATACCGATAGTATCGTACATCACTACCGCTGATCATTCTTAATAAAGTAGATTATTTGCATGTTTAAGACTAGACCAATGACCTCAATTTATTTCCACCGGGGATTAGAAATGAGTGAAGCAAGTGTCCAATGTGACTGATGCTATTACTTGTCTATGTCCTTCAAACTCACACTAACACACACACATACATCCTCTCTATGTAATAACACCTCAATGTATATTTTTCAGACTTTACCTATTCTGATCTATGCTAGTTGAAGCAAATTCCCTTTGTGTCAGTTTGCCCCATCCATACAAACCTCTCTGCGATTAATTACCCTTCCAAGCTTGTTCCTGGCCAGTGAGCAATCTGCAGGGTGTGTGCTGCGGTCCTGTAGATGAAAGCCAGCTTGATGGATGCTCTGTCCCATATGGTCCAGCTTGAGGTCTTTCAAAGTGCAGATAGCCTTCAACTGGCCATCGTTATTATTTCATGAGCTAGCCGAGAGAACAGAGCTGATTACCTGTAGGCCAGAAAACTCTCGATGAGTTCTTGATTTGCCGATTTTTCTCTGGACAGCTGTCGTCACAGAGTGTGTATCACTACTTGGTTTAGCACTGGAGAGTTCAGTGGTGAAGTGTGTGTGGTAGTTTGAATTAGTCAATTAGAGGCAAACTATTTGAAAGCACGTACGCACACACACACACACACACACACACACACACACACACACACACACACACACACACACATATATATACCACCAGTCCATACATCCATCCTTAAATCAATTTCTCCATTAACCACTCCATCCACTCATCCATCTAATCCTCACTGCACAAGCCAACCTGACTCTAGAATTCTATTACCATTTTCAGGGTAAAATCCACCAATATGAGCATGCATATGAAACACTAATTTAGTAAACTCATAAATTATATATACATCAAATACATGTAATTAAAAAATGTATTCTTTATTATTATTATTATTATTATTATTATTATTATTATTATTATTATTATTATTATTATTATTATTATTAGTATTAGTATTAGTATTATTATTTTATAATGAAAAAATTCTTCTCATTGCTGATGGCTCATGGCTACAGTTGGATTGCAGTAAAATACAAGCTGCACAACACTTTTTCCACATTTAACACAAGGTGAACTGTCTGTGTTCCATGAACTCAGGATAAAACGTCAAAGCTATGTGTAGTGTAGATAAAATGTATGTCATTAGTGGTGTAGCCAACTCTAACATCCTCATCCTGTTTTGGCAGTGGGATGCAATTAACGAAATGGACGAATACTTCAGCCCCATTCATACATACCAGGTGTGCAATGTCATGAGCCCCAACCAGAACAACTGGCTCCGTACCAAATGGATCCAACGCAGTGGTGCTCACCGAGTCTACGTGGAGATCAAGTTCACGCTCCGTGACTGCAACAGCATGCCGGGCGTACTAGGTACGTGCAAGGAGACCTTCAACCTCCACTACTCTGAGACGGAGCGTGACGTGGGAGCCAGCCTCCGAGAGAACCAGTTCTCCAAGATCGACACCATCGCAGCTGATGAGAGCTTTACCAATGTGGACCTGGGAGTGAGGAGGCTTAAGCTGAACACGGAGGTGCGCAGTGTAGGGCCTCTAAGCAAGCGCGGCTTCTATTTGGCCTTTCAGGATATCGGTGCCTGCATCGCTGTCGTCTCGGTGCGAGTCTACTACAAGAAATGCACAGGCCTGGCGAGAAACCTGGCTGTGTTCATGGACGTGGTCACGGGGGCGGATTCCTCATCCCTGGTGGAGGTCAGAGGTCAATGTGTGGACCATGCTGAGGAGAAGGACACTCCCAAGATGTACTGCAGCGCTGAGGGGGAGTGGCTCGTTCCTATTGGACGGTGTGTGTGCAGTGCTGGATTTGAGGAACACAGAGAGGCTTGTATTGGTAAGTGGCCTGGGTTTATTTTTTTTACACCAAATGCAAAGTTTTTCAAATGTTTGAAAAAACATTTTCAAACTGCAGATGTGTATATTTAATAAATTCCAATCTAATTTAAATAATCAGATAAATAAAGAAACACATCTGTTAGAATTGAAATATATAAATTTTCCTTAAATATGTATTCCTACTCATACAGTGAATTAGTATGAGTAGTCATATACGTGTGTGTGTGTGTGTGTGTGTGTTGTGTGTATGAGAGAGACAGAGAGAGAGAGATAGAAGAGAGAGAGAGAGAGAGAGAGAGAGAGAAAGAATAGGAGGAAAAGAAAGAAACTCTGCTACCCTGAAGCAGAATAGCGAATAAAGACACATCACTTTAAAATCAGGCTCTGTATACAATGAGAAACAAAATTATTGGCGCCCTTTAAAAGAATACACAAAAAGAAACAAAAACCTACAATAAATACACATAAACACATAGTGTTTTACTATTCCCCCAAACTACTCAAAACTACTTGCTACAGTGCCTTGCGAAAGTATTCGGCCCCATTGAACTTTTCAACCTTTTGCCACATTTCAGGCTTCAAACATAAAGATATAAAATTAGAATTTTTTGTGAAGAATCACCAGCAAGTGGGACACAATTGTGAAGTGGAACGAAATCTATTGGATATTTTAAACTTTTTTAGCAAATAACTCACTCCAGAAGTTCAGCGAGGATCTCTGAATGATCCAATGTTGTCCTAAATGACTGATGGTGATAAATAGAATCCACCTGTGTGTCTCTGTATAAATGCACCTGCTCTGTGATAGTCTCAGGGTTCTGTTGAAAGCGCAGAGAGCATCATGAAGACCAAGGAACACACCAGGGAGGTCCGTAATACTGTTGTGGAGAAGTTTAAAGCCGGATTTGGATACAAAAAGATTTCCCAAGCTTTAAACATCCCAAGGAGCACTGTGCAATGATCATTTTGAAATGGAAGGAGTATCAGACCACTGCAAATCTACCAAGACCTGTCCGTCCCTCTAAACCTTCAGCTCAGACAAGGAGAAGACTGATCAGAGATGCAGCCATTTCATGATCACTCTGGATGAACTGCAGAGAACACCAGCTGAGGTGGGAGAGTCTGTCCATAGGACAACAATCAGTCGTACACTGCACAAATCTGGCCTTTATGGAAGAGTGGCAAGAAGAAATCCATTTCTCAAAGATATCCATAAAAAGGCCTAGACGAGACTAAAGTTTGCCACAAGCCTTTTTATTCTTCACAAAAAATTTAAATTTTATATCTTTATGTTTGAAGCCTGAAATGTGGCAAAATATTTTCGCAAGGCACTGTATACTTGTGTGTGTGTGTGAATCGTCACAGGTTAATTGTCCGAGCAATAGAGTCAGGCTTCCTCTCTCCTTCCTCGTGCTAATTCTGTTTTACTTCCAGTCCTACGCACACGGCCTCAATGTCGTCACGCTCAAAGCAAATGCTTTTTAAAATGCTGATCAAAACAGAGCACAGAGTCCATGTCCTCTTCGTGTCACGGCACCTCAAATTTCCAGGCAGGATGAAGAAGAGAAAAAAAACAGAAGGGGAAAATATCCATTTCAAAGCGGATGAGTCAGTACATGCTCGTCGGGTGCTGGGGAGCCTTGTCAAATCCACTTCACTTAGCGACTTGATTTAACCCACTTTCACTCCTCCACACATGTTCGCCTGCCGCTGAGGGCCTGACTTATTCATAAAAGCTTGTAAACATAGATTTATCCAATCGGATTGAGCTTGGCAAGCCGTGATGGCATCGGTAGGGGTTCATTAACCAATCGTAAAAGTGCCAAAGTAAGATGTATTTGTGTGGAGTTGAATAATAAAAGGCTTCTGCCTTTCGCATTGGGCTCGGTTAAAAATGTAAGATATGTTGTTAAGGTTATTAAATGTATTAAATTGTCTGAAAAGAATTCAGGAACAGGGTCCTGACTAATGAGTAAAGTTGAATTCTTGATCCTGATTGGACAGTAGGTGTTGTTTTTAATCTTATTGTTAACATGCTTGTTCTAATACACCATAATTTCTATAGTAACAAATCGCACAGGACCTCAGCATGAAGCCTTATAATAAACTATGAAATTATACAAAGATAATTAAGTATTCTTTGAGCTGTCTCCTGCTCCTGCAGCCGCCGTTCATGTCATGGTTTAACTTTGGGTGCTTGGTAGGTTTTATAAAAAAGTGTATGAAATATTTTTAGAAAACCTTTTATATCTGACGTTAGAAATGATTTTCATGTGTAGTGCTTTTTTGTTTTTATTTTAAATATTGTGAAAATAATGGGCATATTAAAATCAGTTTACTGTTAATATAAAGTTAACTAAGCACAAGAATTTCCCTTTATTACATTTATTTATTCCAAACAGTGCTTTTCAACCAACTTGAATTCCTTTTTTCGTTTCATCTGTACTTTTATCCTCTATGACAGCTCTTGTGTGTCGTGTTATTTCAGCAAGCACTGACATGCATCCAGTTCTCGATAAAATAATGATTTATTTATTGAGATTTTTTTTCAAGTTTTTACACACTGCAGTATAATATTCTACAGTTAGTCCATTAGTCTAATATTATTTAAACAAAAAATAGTGTTAAATAAACTTTATTCATGCTGTAAATCATACTGGATTCTATGTGTGTATTCATATTCTAATGTAATGCATAAACGTGTTCGTCTGTAAATGGCTGTGCTTTAGGTTACTAATTTCTGCCCGAGACTCAGTCCAGCGTTTGTGATTTCTGGCACGTTAATGTGAGCGGCTTTTGCATAATGCATGTTTTAAAAAGGGTCAGAACACCTGGGGTGTGTTTGCATAATCGTTTGAATGCAGTTTAAACACTTATTAGAGTGGAAATAAACATCTATAGCGTCCCAGAAGCGGCACATCAGACAAAACTTCCATAATTCCATCGACAAAACTTTATAAATGTTTGTCATTCATTCATTCATTCATTCATGCATCTATAGGTAATCAGGGAATAATATTTTTTATAATTATTATTATTATTATTATTATTATTATTATTTATTATGAAATAATAAGGCACTCTTATTGTCAGCAGCATAATGCATAAAATCATGGATATACGGATCAGGAGCTTCAGTTAACGCTAACACATATAACATCAGATTGAGGAGAGAGATCATTGAGCTGACAGGAAGGCTATAGTAACTCAAAAAGGCACTCGTTACAAAATTGCTGAGCAGAAAAGTATCTCATAATGCACAATATGCCACTCGATGATACTGAAGGCACCGAAGTGAACGCTAGTCTCGGATTCTCATTCTTGCCTGACAGGAGAGGAACTTGACGTCATCTTCCGCTGTTGTAGCTTGTCCACCTCAAGGTTTGACGTGTTGTGTGTTCTGAGATGCTTTTCCGCTCACCACGGTTGTAAAGAGTGATTATTTGAGTTACTATAGACTTCCTGTCAGCTCAGACCAGTCTGGTCATTCTCCTCTTGATCTCTCTCATCAACAAGGTGTTTCAGCCTGCAGGTCCTCAAAACACAGGATGTTTTTGTGTGTGTTTTTCACACCATTCTGTGTTGTGTGTGAAAATCCCAGAAGATCAGCAGTTTCTGAAATACTCACACCGGCAGCAAAACTCGGACATGGTTAAAGTTATACAGAGATTTAAACACATTTTTTTCCCTTTATTAATTACTGCAACATAATAATGTAAACCTCTCAGTCACCATTTTCTTTCCTCATATGAACCTGCAGGATTTAGAGATACTCTTTATAGTTGTGATTTGTCTGGGGTTATTGTTTTAGATATTACTTTGTTTACTTTATTACTCCGAGTTAAAATCCCACGTGTGCTTTATGCCGAACTGTTAGTGGTAAGCGTTCACCATCGGTGACATGAAGGAAAAAAAACAAAACAAAACAGATGAGATGAACAGATAAATTAGTTTGTGTTGAGTGAATAAATAACACGATTAATAAACACACCAGCTGCATGCTGATATTACTTTAATGTACTGGCTTTAGAGGGATTAAATATGTCGCATTAAATGACGACTGTAACGCATGAAGACACAGAACAACTGGGAGAATATTGTTTTCTTTTCATTCCGAATAAATTCATATCACAGGCAACACACAGAGAGTGGTATCTCTGCAGTATTAATATTAATCTCTTCACTTCAGAAGGAAAAAATATTCAGGAATATATGGCTCTGATAGGAGATATTGTATATTGTTTATTTAAAAAAAAACTTTTTGAGATATATTAATAAAGGTTTATATATATATATACACAGTATCTCACAAAAGTACACCCCTCACATTTCTGTAAATATTTGATTATATCTTTTCATGTCACAACATGAAGAAATTACACTTTGCTACAATGTAAAGTAGTGAGTGTACAGCTTGTGTAACAGTGTAAATTTGCTGTCCCCTCAAAAAAAGTCAACACACAGCCATTAATATCTAAACCGCTGGCAACAAAAGTGAGTACACCCCTAAGTGAAAATGTCCAAATTGGGCCCAAAGTGTCAACATTTGTGTGGCCACCATTATTATCCCGTGCTGCCTTAACCCGCTTGGGCATGAAGTTCACCAGAGCTTCACAGGTTGCCACTGGAGTCCTCTTCCACTCCTCCATGACAACATCACGGAGCTGGTGGATGTTAGAGACCTTGTGCTCCTCCACCTTCCGTTTGAGGATGCCCCACAGATGCTCAATAGGGTTTAGTCCATCACCTTCACCCTCAGCTTCTTTTGCAAGGCAGTGGTCATCTTGGAGATGTGTTTGGGTCGTTATCATGCTAGAATACTGCCCTGCGGCCCAGTCTCTGAAGGGATGGGATCATTCCCTGCTTCAGTATGTCACAGTACATGTTGGCATTCATGGTTCCCTCAATGAACTGTAGCTCTCCAGTGCCGGCAGCACTCATGCAGCCCCAGACCATGACACTCCCACCACCATGCTTGACTGTGGGCAAGACACACTTGTCTTTGTACTGTTCACCTGGTTGCTGCCACACACGCTTGACACCATCTGAACCAAATAAGTTTATCTTGCTCTCATCAGACCACAGGACATGGTGTCCTTAGTGTGCATGTCTTCAGCAAACTGTTTGCAGGCTTTCTTGTGCATCATCTTTAGAAGAGGCTTCCTTCTGTGACGACAGGGACAACAAATTTACACTGTTACACAAACTATATACTCACTACTTTACATTGTAGCAAAGTGTCATTTCTTCAGAGTTGTCACATGAAAAGATATAATCAAATATTTACAAAAATGTGAAAGGTGTATTCACTTTTGTGAGATACTGTATATATTCTATATATAAAAAAAAATGTATCACAGAATGGCATCCTTTCATACTTTTTATCATTTATCCACAGTTACATTTAATGATTATTTCCCTATAGCAGCACCCCCCCGTGTTTTATTCCTTACCTAATTAATCATGACTAATCATTAGTTAATAGACTTACTTAACTGTTTAATAATACATATTACTGTATTAACTAATGTTTATTAATGTGCCGTAATTATATTGCTCCATTTTTCTCCACTGTATTACATCAGGAGTAAATGGGGATGCTGACGGTTCTTATTGACAATATTAAAGCCCTGTCGTGTGACTTCACTATTGTGCCGAAGTGCAGGTTTAATCTGTCGGCTGGCAGTCGAGGTGGAGGGTGACAGTGGTGAAAATGGGGAGGGGGGGTGTCTTTTTTCTGATAAAGGAATGAATTGTATCTCCACCAGACGGAGCTTCGTCTTGTCAGTCAAATCAGACACACGCACACACGCGCACACACACACACACACACACACACACAGCTCTCCAGGTATGGGGGGGAATTGTCTGCACAATAACGGCTCAGACAGACGTAAGAAAAAAAACACTTTTCCATGGTTGTTCATTCAGAATGGAATCTTTTTCATTACTGTTTCATAATTTATTGCGATGGACTCTTGTGTTTGCCCATGTGGGTTTTTGTGATGGCTGGAAGAAAGGTTTTGGACTAAAGGGAAATGACTGCAAAGACGTCAGCTGTCGTCTGGTCACCTAGATTATGACTTTTGTCTGGGGATTTTACATTATTTTTTTCATTTCTTTCATGATAGAGTAAGTCAAACACTGCAGAAATAATAACACGTGATTACCTGTCTAGAAAGGCAATTTTATCAGTCACTGGATGTCAGAGGTGGGTAGAGTAGCCGAAAATTTTACTGAAGTAAAAGTACTGCTGTGTTTATAAAATAAATATAAAAATGTACTCAAGTAAAAGTAAAAGTATGTCCTCTAGAATATATAGATATAGCGATAATCAGGGTCCAAGCACTATTGGCCATTTATGAACATTGCTGCAGGCTGTAGTAGACAGCCGTACACATAGTTATAAAACAAACTGCTGATTACAATTGTTTTTGGGGGAAATTGCATCATTTGACATCATGAGCAATTTTCTTTTTTTTTTAACAAAAGCAAGAGATACTTCAATCCTAACATGACAATGTTCCAATTTTCCTTATTTGGCACAAGATTGGGCATTTTAGTGCCCCCAGAGGCTGAGCAAACAAAACATTATGAATATTATGATGGCGGGATTCAAACAAAACTGGCTGATTGGATGTGCATTTTAGAAAAATGCATTTTGGCAGAAATGTTGGCAAAGCTTAATGGTTCCTGTTTTTTTTTTTCATTGTTTGGTTTGGGTCAAAGTATTGAATGGAGCAAGAACATTTTCTGGAGTTGTGGGGTAAAATGAACACCAAAATGTATTCCAGCACCCCGTGGTGCCTGATAACGACTTAAAAAAAGATTTCTAAAACTACCAAAACGTAGAATATTATACAGTACACAGGATCATCAGAATCTAAATCAAGATCATGTAAATAAATGAAAAAGACAGAAGTTATTTAAACTATGAGCATATAGTTTCAAAGGGGGGGGGGTGGGGTTGAACAAAACATCTCCGGACTACTAGTTTAAATGTTTAATATATATATATATATATATATATATATATATATATATATATATATATATATATATATATATATATATATATAGTAAATGGCACACTTATATAGCGCTTTAATCCAAAGCGCTTTACACTGTGTCTCATTCACCCATTCACACACACACACACCAGTGGTAGCAGAGCTGCCATGCAAGGCACTAACTTGCCATCGGGTGCAACTTGGGGTTCAGTGTCTTGCCCAAGGACACTTCAGCATGTGGAGTCATCTGGGCCGAGAATCAAACCGCCAACCCTATGATTAGTGGACAACATGTTCCACCACCTGCGCCACAACCGCCCCCACATATATATATATATATATATATATATATATATATATATATATATATAATGTATATAAATTAAAACTAGTAGCCCTTAGATGGTATGTATTTTTCCCCAGACACTGTGCTATACTTACACATTTGTGGTTCTGTTTTTTTGCTGCTGTTCCCATTGCCACAAATGTCCCACACTAAGCCTCTGCACTGAAGTACTGAATTTATAATGTCTTTGACCAGGGTACTTCTGCATTAGGATTAGTAATGTAACATTAGTAACTAATTAAAAAATAATTAGTAACATTAGATAGACGAAATATTAATTCTGTATGAATATGAATACGAATATTCCTTGCTACGTCCACTTTTTAAATAGAATTAGAACAATACTGTATAGGCAATATTGAACAGTCCAATACTGCAAAGCTATTAATAAAACAAAAGTCGAACAGATAACAGGACAAGACTCATTTTCATAGTAATCAGTTGAGTTGGGGGGGTGGGGGTTGTGGGTAAATTATATGGCTAATTCTCGTTCCGTTATTCCCCCTTTTTTGTCACAGGTATTGAGAGACAGAATCCTTCCTCCCTTTTGATACATATTGATTAGACAAGCCTGGGTTGGTGACAGCAATTCAGTCAGACAATTAACGGCCATTTAATGCTCATTAACACGAATCCATTTGCCTCATCTAACGTGTGATTGCGTAATATTTTCAAAGGAAAACACTGTCTGCTCTGAGTCTTTTCAGTGATTTGAGTCATTTGTTGAGTCATCTGCTCAGTTAAATGGCTTGTAAAGCAATTTGTTTAGTTTGCATAAAAGTGTGTCCTTGATCATGCCACTGTCTAAGGCAAAAAACAAACAGCTCGACTTGGTGTAAAGTAGCAAATAATTATTGCTATCTTGTGTTATCTTATGATATGTTTGTATAGTCATAATTACAAGCAATATTTTTTCACATCCAGGGCAAAACATACTGAATAGGACTCATATTGAATTTACCGATTGAGAGGATGTGAGATGAGAGAAGATTAATTCTTCCGAATGAAAGTGAAAAAAAATCTCCATCATGACCAACAGAACGGGAGAGGAGAGGATTTTGACATGCCCGAAAGATCCGCTTATTCAAAAATGAAGCTTTTTAATGAGAGAGATGCGAATCTCAGTCACAACAAAAGAATGAGAGAGGAGTGGATTGTGGTCACGACAGAAAGATTAGGTGACTTAAAAACTGCAGAGGACAGAATCCTTTAAATTACAAAAGATTCGCTGACCCAAAAACTGGACATTCGAGAATTTCAGTCATGACCAAAAATGGGAGAGAGAGTTTTCAAAGTGATGCTCGTTCGACCATTTGACAATGATGTTTGTACTGTGATGCTTTTAGGATAGAATCCTCAGCTTCTTTGTTCTTGCTGTGAATTTAAAAAATGAGTGTAATTGTTGGATTTTCAGTGAGGAGGTGGTTATCTTTCATGGCTATCTATCTATCTATCTATCTATCTATCTATCTATCTATCTATCTATCTATCTATCTATCTATCTATCTATCTATCTATCTATCTATCTATCTATCTATCTATTATTATCTATCTATTTGTTGATTGATTGATTGATTGATTGATTGATTGATTGATTGATTGATTGATTGATTGATTGATTGGAAAGAGACTCCAGTGTCAGTACTTTAACAGTCAGATGCTGAACTGTAAATGTACGTTTTTCAAAATGGGAAGGTCTTCAGGACAGAGGACTTTGTGCTTTCCAGGTGACAGGCTGAATTCCTTCCATCCATCCATCCATTCATCCATCCATAGTTCCATCCATTCATCCATTTTCCATATTGCTTATCCTACCTGGATGGAGCCTGGAGCCTATCTCAGGGAACTTGAGGCACAAGGCATGGACACCCTGGATGGTGTGTCAATCCATTACAAGTTTGCAGGGCACACACACACACACACACACACACACACACACACACACACACACACACACACACACACACACACACATTCACACACTACAGACAATTTAGAAATGCTGATGAGTCTACAGATCATTTCTTTGGACTGGGGGAGGAAACTGGAGAACCGGAGGGAAACCCCCGAAGCACTGGGAAAACATGCAAACTCCGCTTGTACCAAAGTAAGAGATTTGCATTGTGAATGTTCCACACCATTAACTATAAATGGATAAAAAGTACCATATAGTTCATTTAAAATGTTAATTATTGACAAATTGCTGTGGTATAAGAGGACACTTTATAAGACATGCTTCTGAGAAGTAACAGTAACATTTTTAATAGTGCTCGCTAGAACTTCAGCTCATGTTGAATGTTAATCAACATGACAAATTTGTTTATACATAAACATGTTATTACAAGTCATTAACTCCTTCTGTGTATACTCCATGTATTTGAGTAGTTAGGCTAAAAAAAGTGCCCAATAAATGGAGATAAATGTACTGAGATGCCCATTGGGGCAAAGTCTAATCGAGTATTTGCTCCACTTCACAGCGTTTTCCTTTCCTAATAGTGATATTGGCAGGGATGGCTCTAATAGCTGCAGTCAAGTCCCTTTTTCTCACCCAGCAAGACTCTTTAGAGAAGTGACGTGTTGCTATGCAGCCTATTAGCACTGGCGGGGGACATTTAATAACATAATTAAAATGGGACGCCCATGGGGGCGCGTTCAGGTAGATTAAACTTCTTCATTAGCATCAGGCTGGACCTGCTGCCAAAACACCAGACAGAGAGAGAGTGAGAAATCTGAGGCTACGAACATCCCTGCTGAAAAAAATCCCAGATCGTACAGCTTAAAATTTTCATGTGATTTCAATATTTGTAGGAGGACTTAAGAAATAATAATATAGCAGAAATCTTTGCGCAAGATGAAAATACATTTTGGTTTTTGGTTATGTCGGGTTGTTTGCAGGGTAGCTGATCAAATTTCAGATATGTTCTATTTTATACACTTCTCCTGTAGCTGAGGCAGTAATACTCTCACCACATGCACACAGATTTAGATCTGACAAGAATCTAATGTCAGGTGTCATAAGATGGCAGAAAGAAGAAATCAGTGCCAACAAGTGTCAGAAAATGACATTAGAATCTTATGTCAAGACATATCATAATATGACATAAAAACCTTATGTCAACAAATATCATGAGATCACATAAGAACCTAATGTCAACAAATGTCAGACGATGATATAAGAATGTTGTCAGAAAGAGTTATAAACTGACATAAGTTATAAACTGACTCAACAAGTGCCATAAAATAACATAAGACACATGTGTCAACAAATGTCATAACATGACACAGGACCATTATGGCAGCAAGTCTCATGACATAAGAAGCACTTTTTTTTGCTTGTTTTGTGTTTTTTTAACTACAGATTTATTTATGCACTCTTCCTGTAGCTGAGGTGGTAATTCCCTCCTCTGCAGGTGCACGTATTTACATCTGTCCTCACTAATGACTAAATGTTTTGCTTTGAGAGTTTCCTCCTTGTCATTTGTACTGTAAAGATGCTGTTGCTTCAAACACAAGCCCTTTTCAACCTAATCATTTCTTTAGTCATTTCCTTATGTTGCAGGTCCGAATGGTAATCAAAAGGTTGACATAACAGACTGAACTGCTTTTTTATAGCATCTACACAAATCCATGTGCACTAACCCGTGAATACGCACTGTCAGTTGAAGGACCGAGCAGCTTCTCTTCCTACAGTTAACGACTCCTCAAGGTCACACTCTATTTAGGCAGGTTCGGCTCCATCTATCAAGCAGTTAGAACGAGACACCACATTTCTTTCGCAAATTGATCAGCAATTCCCCTCCTTCACTTGTGCTTCTGTCACCAACAAAGTTGAAGATCACAGTTTTAAGGACAATTTGCTGCTAGTACAGATGGTAATAAACTTATAGTGGTGTTATTTTCTCACATATAATACATTACGTGGTATTTATACATAAATGGGTTCATTTCAGCTTTATTTATTAAAGTAGGTAAGTGAGGCAGTGTGATAGACATTTTGTATAAAGTTACAGTGGTGCAGTATATATGTTTGTTTTTGGGGTTTTTTCATGTTTAAGACCTTAAGGTGAAAACAAATGATTTATTGAAAATAAATTCAGGCTTATGTAAATATGGACAAAATATTTATAGACAAAAAGGCCTTGTGTGAAAGCAGCCTAAGTACATCAGTCTGGAAAGTGTCATAAGATAACATATGATCCTTCTGTCAACAAGTGCCATAAGATATCTTTTAACCATATGCCAACAAGTGCCATAAGATATCTTATAACCATACGCCAACAAGTGCCATAAGATATCTTATAACCTTATGCCAACAAGTGCCATAAGATATCTTATAACCATACGCCAACAAGTGCCATAAGATATCTTATAACCATATGCCAACAAGTGCCATAAGATATCTTATAACCATATGCCAACAAGTGCCATTAGATATCTTTAACTATACGCCAACAAGTGCCATAAGATATCTCATAATCATACGCCAACAAGTGCCATAAGATATCTTATAACCATATGCCAACAAGGCTGACACCTCTAACACATCAACTTACCTTACCATATCCACAAGTATATTAACCCATCAAATATCTTAACCCACCTATTCTTATAACCACCCACAAGTCCAAAATATCTTATAACCATACCACAAGTCTTCTTATAACTATATCCACAAGTAAAATATTCTTATACTTAGCCACAATCAAAAATTCTTAAACTCCACAAGTCATAATTATACCTAGCCACTTCTTAGTCAAGTTCTAAGAGGGGGGGCCCGTGCGTTTGTTGTGGTTTAGCACTCTTGTAGTGGTGGTAATTCCTCCTCTGCAGGTGTTTCCTGCCTTTGTTGGGTTTCTCTTGTATTTGTTGTAAGATGCTGTTGCTCAACACAAGCCCTTTTAGTTTATGTTGCAGGGATGGTACAAGGACATCAGACGCTGTTTATAGCACAACATTGCCTAACGTGAATACGCACTGTCAGTTGAAGGACCAGGCTCTCTTCCACGACCCCAAGGTCCTTTAGGCGGTTCCCCTACAGCAGTTGCGAGCCCCAATCAGCATTCCTTCACTTGTGTTTGACCAACAGTTGAGATCCGTTTTAGGACATTGCTGCTAGTAAAAAAATTAATTTTTTAATATTTTAACTATACGCCAACAAGTGCCATAAGATATCTCATAATCATACGCCAACAAGTGCCATAAGATATCTTATAACCATATGCCAACAAGAAAATACCCAGAAATAATAATCATACCAAAAGTGATAAGATATTTATAACCATATCAACAGTGCCATAAGATATCTTATAACCATATGCCAACAAGTGCCATAAGATATCTTATAACCATATGCCAACATGTGCCATAAGACATCTTATAACCATACACCAAGAAGTGCCATAAGATATCTTATAACCATATGCCAACAAGTGCCATATCTTATAACCATACCCCAAAAAGTGCAATAAGATATCTTAAAACCATACACCAAGAAGTGCCATAAGATATCTTATAACCATACGCCAACAAGTGCCATAAGATATCTTATAACCATACGCCAACAAGTGCCATAAGATATCTTATAACTATATGCCAACAAGTGCCAAAATATATCTTATAACTATATGCCAACAAGTGCTAAAAGATATCTTATAACCATATACCAACAAGTGCCATAATGTATCTTATAACCATAAGCCAACAAGTGCCATAAGATATCTTATAACCGTACACCAACAAGTGCCATAAGACTACATACAAACCTTATGTCACTGAGTGCCATGAAATGACATAAGAAAATAATTTTTAAATATAGCACAAGATGACACAAAAACCTTATGTCAATAACTATCATGTCATTGGAACCACATGTCAACAGGTGACAGAAATTAAATAAGTACTGTGTCAGAAAATGACATAAGAACTATTTACTATGTCAAAAACTGGTATAAGAACTTTATGTCAAAAAGTGTCAAAAGATGCCATAAGTATGTTCTAAATAAAGGTCATAATATGGCATATGAACCTTATGTCAACAAAAGTCATAAGATGACATAAGAACCTAATATCCACAAGTGTCATAAGATGACACATGAGCATTATGACAAGTATCATTAGATGACACAAGAACCTTGAAAACAAGTGACAGAAAATGAAGAATGTCATAACATGACACAAGACCCTTATCTCAACAAATGACATACGGTGTCATAAGAATCTCATGTCAGCAAGTTGTAATCTTAATATACAGTTTAATAATGTTCTATCTCATATTCATTCTTAGCACAGATAAAAACGTATCATATAAAGGTCATGAAGTGTCATAAGATGACAATCTTATTTTTTATTTATATTTTTTTTATCATTTTATTACTGCCTCTTAGAGCTAATTGTCCTTTGCTTTGACAAAAAAAGTTCTAAGTTACTTGACTCAGGTGTTATGTCAACTGAAGCATGTAATGAAGAGCTTATTCAGCTGTCATGTAGTCCTATGAACACCAGCTCGAGTAAAAACTGAGTAACCCAATATCCAAAAGAAAACTTGCTGTCCACACATGCCACCGATTAGTATTTCTAATCAAAGGTCTTGTTCTTTAATGATTTATGGAAAGGTCATGGCTGCATTCTCTTTTATTTCTCCTCCAGGTTTTAGTTTGCATTTTAAACAGATTGGCATTTCACGAGGCTGCGGTGAAGCTCGGATATCTGATTATTTATAAACAAATCTTTTTTTCCCTTCCTTTTCATTTCTTTCTCAACCCCAGCACACTTCACTGCTCACACTCCATCTTGAGACGCGTCGCCTTTTTGGGGGTGTGTGTGCTGTGTGTGTGTGTGTGGTGGGGGCGCTGCATGGTATCTTCATTGCTGTAATGAGCAAAGAGGTTCAGGATCCAGATGGTGCCGGTCATCATCAGTATCGCAGCAGTGTGGCCTGCAGTCTGAAGACAGATTGGCTGCCTGCAAATGTCACTAACCTCTAATAATGTCACGGATAAAAGACGCCTCGATTTACTGAAGGTTCACACACACACAGGTAACACACACAACTCACACACATAGCTAACACACACAACTCACGCACACAGCTAACACATAACTCACACACACAGCTAACACACACAACTAACACACACAGCTCACAGAGCTAACACACACAGCTAACACATAACTCACACACACAGCTAACACACACAACTCACACACATAGCTAACACACACAACTCACACACACAGCTAACACATAACTCACACACATAGCTAACACACACAACTCACACACACAGCTAACACATAACTCACACACACAGCTAACACACACAACTCACACATACAGCTAACACATAACTCACACACAGCTAACACACACAACTCACACACATAGCTAACACACACCACTCACACACACACAGCTAACACACACCACTCACACACACAGCTAACACATAACTCACACACACAGCTAACACATAACTCACACACACAGCTAACACACACAACTCACACATACAGCTAACACATAACTCACACACAGCTAACACACACAACTCACACACATAGCTAACACACACAACTCACACACACAGCTAACACACACAACTCACACATACAGCTAACACACACAACTCACACACATAGCTAACACACACAACTCACACACACAGCTAACACACACAACTCACACATACAGCTAACATATAAGTCACACACACAGCTATCACACACATAGCTAACAGACACAACTCACACACAGCTAACACACACAACTCAAACACACAGCTAACACACACAGCTAACACACACAGCTAACACACACAACTCACACACACACACCCTCACACACACACACACACAGTTCACACACAGCTCACACACACACACACACACACACACACACACACATCACACACACACACACCCTCACTCATACACCTCACACACACAGCTCATACACAGATAACACACACACATCACACACACACACCTCACACACAACTCACACACACAGTTCACAGCTTGTGGATTCTGTAACAAGCTGTGTTTTTTTTATCATATCTATTTACAGAGAAAGAGAGGGAAAGGCTGGTGAGAGAATGAATGTTTATCGCTGTTATAACTACAGTATAAGTGAACAGCACACTCACCAAGTGTTTCATTTCTTAGTCATATAAAACCAAATCACTCAAGGTTATATGGATTTTCATGCAATTGTTGTTTCCTGCCCTTGATGCTAACCTCTAAAGGACATTCGATTAAACGGACCCGTTTATCTATTTACACTAATCAGAGTGGCACAGAACTGACCCAGCGTACCTTTTACCAGCTACACAAAGTACTTTTGAGAATCCAGAGACAGAGTCTGCTGTAACGGCTACACATGAAATCCGTTCCTGCTTAAAGGACGTGTGAATAGAGGCCCAGTGATGACGTAATCCATTTCCAGCAATGATTTCTCTGACAGAATCTTTCATCACGTAGAAGAATCCTCCCAGCTTGTTAGCAGCTGTTGTTTGGTCCCTGATGAGATGTCAGGATTTTGAAGACTGTTTAGTTGTGTGTAAATGCATACTGAAGTGGAAGACAAAATAGAAATTCTGGTCTTATTTAAGGGCAACGTGTTGTAATTTTGTAATTTTGTCTTAGATTCATTTGTTAATTTATTCATTTTGTATAAATTACATTGGTCATGAAGACTACCTCTCAATTTCACTTGCTGTTCATATGCTTTTGGTTTGGTTTTGGTCGTATCATTGCCCCTATTCTGTCATTGGTTATGCTCCAATAAGCAATACAAACTTGGAAAAACCCAGCCGTGCAATCAACTCTAAAATCCCAGTCAGAAACTGTGGCAAAATCCATCTTCACCAAGTTCTTGGACACTTGTTTTTTTTTTTTCTTTTTTTTCTATTCTTGCTTATGGGTTATCCTCTGTTAACAGGGTAAGCCTGTCTGTGTTTTGACCAATGCTGTGCACTCTGACTATTAGTGTGTCCCAAATGACATTCAATATACTGTACGCTTATACTACACACTATGCACTTATACTATTCACTAAACACTATACTATTCACTATACACTATACACTTATACTATACACTATACACCTACTGTTCACTATACACTATACACTTATACTATACACTATACACTATACACATACTATTCACTATACACTATACACTTATACTACGCACTATTCACTATACACTTATACTATACACTATACAATTATACTATACACTTATACGATACACTATAGACTTATATTATGCACTACACTCTGCTGTCTAGTGTATGAATTTTAGAAGGGTAGTATCGAGGTCAATTTACATCAAACGCACGTACAGTAAAGTCATTGCATTAGCATTAGCAAAATAGCCAAACAGATAACAAAAAAATTACTTGGTACATTTGACTGTTTATGTTAACATTTCCTTTATGCCCAAAAAAAGTCAGTTCAATTTTATTTGTATAACGCTTTTAACAACAGACATTGTCTCAAAGCAGCTTTACAGAAATATATAAAAACAGGATACAGATTTTAAGCATGTGAATTTATCCCTATTGTGCAAGCTGGTGGCCATGGTGGTGAGGATAAACTCCCTAAGATGACATGAGGAAGAAACCTTGAGAGGATCCAGACTCAGAAGAGAACCCGTCCTCATCTGGGTAACACCGCATAGTGTGTTCATTATGGTTTTTATTTGAGTCTGTTTGTTTAACTAGTTCACTGTTTACTAAAGGAGACCTGAGTGCAATACTGCATGTGGTACAGTGCCTTGAGAAAGTATTCGGCCCCCTTGAACTTTTCAACCTTTTGCCACATTTCAGGCTTCAAACATAAAGATATAAAATTTAAATTTTTTGTGAAGAATCACCAACAAATGGGACACAATTGTGAAGTGGAACGAAATCTATTGGATATTTTAAACTTTTTTAGCAAATAAAAAACTGAAGAGTGGTGCAAATCTACCAAGACCTGGCCGTCCCTCTAAACTTTCAGCTCAGACAAGGAGAAGACTGATCAGAGATGCAGCCAAGAGGCCCATGATCACTCTGGATGAACTGCAGAGAACTACAGCTGAGGTGGGAGAGTCTGTCCATTGGACAACAATCAGTCGTACACTGCACAAATCTGGCCTTTATGGAAGAGTGGCAAGACGAAAGCCATTTCTCAAAGATATACATAAAAAGTCTCGTCTAAAGTTTGCCACAAGCCACCTGGGAGACACACCAAACATGTTGAAGAAGGTGCTCTGGTCAGATGAAACCAAAATCGAACTTTTTGCCCACAATGCAAAATGATATGTTTGGCGTAAAAGCAACACAGCTCATCACCCTCAACACACCATCCCCACTGTCAAACATGGTGGTGGCAGCATCATGGTTTGGGCCTGCTTTTCTTCAGCAGGGACAGGGAAGATGGTTAAAATTGAGGGGAAGATGGATGCAGCCAAATACAGGACCATTCTGGATGAAAACTTGTTGGAGTCTGCAAAAGACCTGAAACTGGGACGGAGATTTATCTTCCAAGAAGACAATGATCCCAAACATACAGCAAAATCTACAAAGGAATGGTTAACAAATAAACATATCCAGGTGTTAGAATGGCCAAGTCAAAGTCCAGACCTGAATCCAATCGAGAATCTGTGGAAAGAGCTGAAAACTGCTGTTCACAAACGCTCTCCATCCAACCTCACTGAGCTCGAGCTGTTTTGCAAGGAAGAATGGGCAAGAACTTCAGTCTCCCGATGTGCAAAACTGATAGAGGCAAAAGGTTGAAAAGTTCAAGGGGGCCGAATACTTTCGCAAGGCACTGTAATTGCAGTCCTAAGGCCATAGTAACAACCGTATTCCCAGCAACCACAGAGAGAATGTCTTAGTGGAATTAAGGTCCAAAACTATTTCCATGGTTCATCAAGTGGCATCATCTTCAGCAATCTCAAGGCTGTAGCCTCCAGTTGATGAAAGCTCCATCCCGAGGTAGGGCATCAAGGCAGGACCAGAGAGCAGAAAGGGTCAGGATCACTGGCATCTCCATAAACTCATGTGTGGCTCGATAGAAGGAGAGAGGGAGAAGGAGGTAAAGAGAGGGAGAGATTATTAGATATAAAGACCTCAGTTACCATTAGACAGAGTCGTGATCGTCAATGTAAGCGGATTTTGCCCAACACAGTGTAAAATCAACATAGTAAGTTGTGGTTGTTGCTATGGCTGCTGGCAATAAACTTATTTTTTTTTCCGTTCAGCATTTGAGCCTGATATTTCCCCTCTCCATCCGCTACGTAAGGAAAGCTGTGACCATCGAGTGCATGAAGTGTTCATCATTCCACACTTCGTGCATCATCTGGGAACTTAAAGTGCACTTTGTTTATTGTGGGTTTTCAATATGAACACATTGTGCACTCTAAGAAAAACAATGTACTAAACTGTATCAGTATTTTCACTGAGGTGTCCCTCAAGGGTGTATCTTTGGTATGTTTTTTTTTTTTTAGATGATAAAGCAAATGAAGTGTACCTTTAAGCTAATTGGTACAATTAGTGGTCTCCAGTAGTATAATAATATCATAATTATATAATATAAGAATACTTTTTTATTAAACGTACAGTACAGTCGGTTTGCCAGGTGAAAAAGAAACATCAAAGATACCAAAGATGTACTCCTGATGGTCTCACAACCAATGATACTCCTTTCTCAGTCAAAATGTTTGTGTATCAAATAACTCAAGCAATGTTTATGGGAAAGTTTATCCAGTTTTGACCCTAGCCCTGTCCTTCACCTTAACTTTAACTTTAAATATTCTTTTAAATCTGCAAGCGTAGGACCATGCAATGGAAGCAAGTTGTTGAAATTGGATGTGGTCCATGCCTTGGTCAAGAGTGTGAACTTTTTTGCAGAGACAACCTTGACTAAGCTTTACTAAGCCATGGTCTGTATTGCATTTAATTCTATTATAAGGATCAACAGAGCAGTATTCGCAAAAGTTAAAGCTCAGAAAATGCCAAGGAGCAGTTTGGAGTTTTTTTGTTTTTTTTAAGAGAACAGTGTATGTAAGTGGAGTATAGCCGTAAGACTTTCCACTCCATGCTCAAAGCATTTCATAATCAGTCCACTCCAGCTCCGCTCCAGGTTGACCATTTCCTGGTCCTCGCTCCCTGTCATATGTAACTTTAGAGAGGTTCCTTAATTTGCAAATATTGAACGTCCAACATCAGGCCAACTTTATGCCAGTAAAACGGGGGAAGAATAATAGAGTCGTCCTTCCAGAAGCAAAGGACGTCAATGTTGGGGTTCATTCTTGGCATTGCGAGGTATACGTCAAGTGCTGCAGATGAATGTGTCGCAGTTTCATAAGACTGGAACATTGACTTGCCTTTCTTTGCTCTTGAAGGCTCAGGGTCAGCGACAAGGGACGGGGATGTTACTGTTTTATTCATCCTGCAGAGAAGTTGTGATGAACTAAAAATCTTCAAGAACAATACAATTACATTATTGTACAATTATGATTATTGTCCCCTTTTGTTTGTATTTTGATTTTATAGACACTTTTCACAATAACCAATGTATTGCAATATTTTTTGGTGATTTGTGGGTGGGGCTTTGTGTAGACTGAATTACTTGCCTTTTCATCTCTAGCAATCCACTCATTGTTAAAGTGCGGGTCTAACAATGCAGCCAGGATAACGTGGGTGTCATCATAAAACCTTTTATAGAGAGTCGAAAAGTCCTCAGCTAGCGTTTCCACGAATGCAGCTATTTCCAGTGGATTGGAGACACCAACCATCATCACCCTCAACATCTTGATCCAGCAGATCCCCAAATTCATTGAAACCAGGCAGATTTAATGCTTTCACCGTATTGCTGGCACTATCACTAACCACACTGATCACACCACGCTGGACATTGCAACATCTCAGGACCTCATATATATCCTCATATATTTCATAAATGTTCTTCGTTGTGTGGTGTCCCTGGGTGTGTTTACAGCTCAGCAGAACAGTCTGGCCTTGAACTTTTTCATCAATAAAACTGCCCACGATACCCCAAAAACTGTGACCCCGTCAGTTTGTCCAAACATGAATGGTCAATGAGAGTGTTTCCTTGACAAGTGACTTTTAAAATTCCTCAATAAACCTTCCCCGCACTCGTGTGCTCCTTTGTCATCCTTACCTTTTAAGATACATTTGTATTTTTGTTCACCTTATTTAAGGTAATATTTCAGAAAATCCTGTCAGTAGTGTTTGACTGTGCTTATCACATGAATTTGTTTATGCTGTAATGCAGTTGCATTGTGGGCCGTTAACATGAGTTGTGCTCGTGATGCAGCGGTAGTGGAGGGAGCACTCTAGGAGTGAGAGAAAACCACATACTCTATTTGAGAATCTTGAAGCACACACAGTGATTTATTTTCAGATATCCAATGCATAGTAGATGTTATAGACGCTGTAGACAGCATTGTACACACAGTAGACGTTGTGTGTGGAAGTAAAAAAAAAACACTTTTCCACCACATTTATTCATTTATATCAAGAGTAAAAAATATCAAGGTCAATGCACGATGGCTGTAAATACTCATTAAAATTCATAGTGATGCAAATCCCCCCCCTGCAGTGGGCGCATTCCACTGACAGGTGCTGACAAACCAAACAATATGCCGATACAGAGGGAAAAAAGAGACAACCCTAATATAAAATGAATACAACCTCTGGCCATCCAACACTAAATATTCATTACATTAAATTTTATACTGCAAAACCAAAATGTCGCCAAGGAGTATCATGATCAATTTATCAACAATTTTACACTCCATCCGCTGCATGGTGGTTGTTTAGGAGCGTATTGCTGTTTGCAAGTGTGTTGTTTGAAATGTGTTGCTGATTGTGTAGCTTCTGGTAATCTGTCAGAACTTCAAAGCGGTGAGAAGGGTCCACACTTGATGACCGTGCAGTCTTGATGTCTATCGTGGCCCTGCTTTTCCAATCAAGAAAAAAAAAAGAACAAAAGAAAAACATCATAGTATGCAGAGGATTAATGGGATGAAATGAGTGAAGAAACCAGACAGGGATAAATATCGTAAATCAGGAATTCTTTCAGGTTCCCTGGGGGAGGATTGTTCGGGGTGGGGTGGGGTGGGGGGGGGGGGAGACCCTGAAACTGCTTAAAATGTTAACTGACGTATCGTCAGTTATGTATCTTTTTTCCCCTTATCAGTATGCTTGGTAGGTTGACAGCTACAATCTCATTAAACACTCCAATCTGCAGAGCTGACTACCGTGCTGTGATACTTATGTGCAGCAAACATCTGCAACTATTCACTGGTCAGTTTGGTCAAAATGTGCATTGTTACAAAAATGTTAAAGTTCACTGTCTGGGTGAATTCCTTAACTGGTTTACCTTTTGCAAAAGGTTTCCAGTAGAGCCGCAGCAGAAAGACGGAATCCTTAAATATCCAAAAGGGACTCTTGACGAACTCTTTTTTAGATTACACAAGAGTGTAGATTTTAAGAGTAAGGTTTAATATTAAAGTAAGGAACAGCATTACATATATTGATTGTATTTTCATTCATTCGTTCATCTTCAGTAAGCTCTATCCTGGTCAGGGCTATGGTGAATACAGAGCATTTCCTGGAAACACTGGGAGACAGGCAGGAATGCACACACTCAAGGCACCATGTCCACATACTCATTCACACCGAGAGGCATGTTTGTGGGGGTAGGGATGAAATCAGAGAACCCAGAGGAAACCCAGGGAGAGCATGCAAAACTTCCCAGAAATATCAGGATCAAACCAGGGATTTGGAACTGTAAATCCAACCACTTCACCCTCGGTTGATTGAATTTGTACAAACTTCTCATAAAATTTGGTTGGTGTAACATAAACTTTTCGTCTTTTCATGTTCTTTTAGCCTGTGAAGTGGGCTTCTACAAACCTTTAGCTGGAGGCCAGCTTTGTGGGAAATGTCCTCTCCACAGCCACTCAGAGACCAGAGCAGCTCTCGCATGCCCTTGTGACACCAACTACTTCCGGGCATCTTCCGACCCTCCTGGAGCTCCTTGCACAAGTATGCGCATTATAACCAGTTTATGAAATTCTTTTTAAGTTTATTTGAATTAAATGAGAACACTCAAATGTGCAAGATGTCTGACGAGTAAAAAAATAGCTCAGCTAGAACCCTACGATCACTGAGTTGAGACCCAGCTCTTTCTTGGGAAACTTTTTTAAAAAATTACACTTTGACCTGCGAGTCTGATAACGTAAACCACTCCATCCTTTTGAAATTAACCTGTAATTAAATGCTATCTGGCTCTTGTGTCCCTACAGGACCTCCTTCTGCCCCTGTAAATGTGATCTCATCTGTAAACGGGACCACCGTTAACCTGGAATGGGGTTCCCCTCTGGATACAGGTGGCCGTGCAGATATCATTTATGATGTGCAGTGCCAGATATGCGTAAAGAATGGAGGACAATGTGAGGACTGCAATGTCAGAGGAACCTCTGTCAATGGAATATTAGGAGCTGCTGTTGGAGCCCAAGGAAGTGCTGGTGGAGGAACAACTGGGAATGCAGGAAGTTTAGGTGGAAGTGGATTGGTGTCACGGACAGGAGTTACCTCAATCAGGTTCATCCCCCAGCAGAAGGGACTGACGGAGCCATGGGTGAACGTGGTCAACCTGGTGGCCCACACTAATTACACCTTCCGCATCCTGGTGATGAATGGGGTGACACACTTGAGCAAGGAGCCACTGCCTTATGTCACGGTCAACATTACGACAAATCAGGCAGGTAGGAGACGTGTTGAGTAGCTGTCAAAGATGGTTTCTCTATGGTCTTGGGTTTGGGAACAACTTGGTTGAACTAGCAAATACATTCTTGATCAAATTGCCAGCAAGTTTTTTGATTGTCGACTTGATTTAACGTAAAACTGACGATGGAGTTTGTTTACCAGAGGGTGTTCCTAGTAGAACCCTTTAGGAAGTTAAAAACCCTCTACAAAGAATACAGGAAGAACTAAAATAACTTAAAGCTGCTTGATGAACTGACTACTAAACATTATCCATAGCTGTTGTGACATAATTCTCTGCATTTCCAGCTCCCTCTCAGGTGATGGCTATCCGTCAAGAGAATGCTAGCACAAATAGTATCACCCTCATGTGGCATGAACCTGAGCAGCCCAATGGAGTAATCCTGGAGTATGACATTAAATATTATGAAAAGGTGGGACAACTTACATTTATGTGAAATTTGTTTGGTGTTGTGAGGTAAACTGTGAAAAATAAGTACTGTATTTTATTTCTAAACAAATATGACAGCAGGGATGTTCGTGTCATTTCAGTTGCACTGTGAACAAGACATTGTGACTGTACAAATGCTTCATAAAATACAAAGTGACCAGAGTGAAGCATTAGAGAAGGGTCAGATTTGTTTACGGGCTAGGTCGGCCTCAGGTCGTGCGATTCAGTCACATGGCTCGATGGCAGTTCCATTTAATTGGATGGAAATTAGCAAACAGTGGCGGTTTGTCACAATTTAGTCTGATTATTGAAAGTGACAATGAACGGCAAACATTGTGAGCCATGCCAAGCACTAGGGAGCCGTTAATTGCCGAGCGAGCCGGGAGCTTTGCCGCCTAATGGGCCAAGAGGGATCTCAGCTGTGTGGGGGAATTAGCAAACAGTGGTCGGTACCACATGGAGAGCAAATGAGATTTCCATGCAATTGCTTATGAGGTTGAAGTGCTTTTCAAGGTAGAGGCCCGACTTATAAATGGTGGCCTCTGGTGGAAGCTCATAATATAAGGAGGTTCTTGTGAGAAGATTTTGGTACACTAAAAATGTGTGTTGGTCTTTACTAGGATCTTCATTAGCACAATGGCCAATTTGATGGGTCATGCTTTAAAAAATCTCAATTAATATAAGTTTGATCAGGCTGAATTATCACAGTATATATCACAAGTCAGGCTAGGAAAATTCAAAGAATCTGCCTGGAATTTTCCCATAGGACAAAGAGCAGCAGAGCTACTCCACCCTGAAGTCAAAGGCAACAAGCGCTAAAGTGTCTGGGCTCAAACCTGGCACCAGCTACATCTTTCAAATCAGGGCCAGGACCTCGGCTGGCTGCGGCCGCTTCAGCTCCTCCGTGGAGATCCAGACTGGAAAAGCAGGTGAAAACCTGACATACTGTTACCAAACATATCTTTAAAGAAAAATAGCAGCACAAACACAAAAAATACAGTAACAGTAACGTCCAGAATTATTGGCATTTAAATTTTGTTCAGTGATATCTTTTTTTCCGCTTAAACAATATATATGTATGTATATATATATATATATATATATATATATATATATATATATATATATATATATATATATATATATATATATATATATATATATATAGCTGTAAAAGTAAATTAATGAAATACATATTCATTAATATATGAATATAACATATTCATAGAAAAAGATATAAAATATTCTACAACATATTCCAATAGAAAACAATACAACAGAATACAACATAGAATCTGATTCAACAGAATTTAAGAGAATGCAAGACAGTGTAATCCAACATAATAAAATACAGCAGAATAAAATACAACAGATTTAATTAGAATTCAATACAACAGAATAGAATACACAATACTAAAAATATATAAAATAATCAAATAGAAATCAGTGGAATAGAATACAATGGAGCAAAACGCCATTCAAAGCAAAAAATATGTTAGAATAGAAGAGAATACATAAAAATTGAAAAGAATAGAATGCATAGAACACAATACCATACAATTCAACAAAATATAGCAGAATGCAATACAAAATAATTTAAATAGAATTCAGTAGAATAAAATGCTAAAAAAAAAGTTGAACGCAACAAAATGCAGTTACATACAATACAACAAAACAGAACACAGTACATATAATACAACGTAACAGAATTAAATAGAATAGAACACAGCAGAGTCGATTAGAATACAATAGAAAAGGTGTGCAACAGAACACATCGCTGTATACTAGAATGCAACAGAATTTTTTTCAGTCTTATATTTTTGACAGAATTAGGCAAGATACTAAATGAATTCCACAACAGTCTAAGAGGAAGATACATTTCTTCCACTTAAAGTCCACTACACTGAGAGGAAGTGCTATCGCTGGATTTATTACTGTTATACAGTTATTAGGGCGATCTGGATTTTAAAGCCGTACTGATTTAGTGACACAGGAAACATCAATAAGTCATCATGTTGGACAGGACAGTTTGAGCGGATTGATTGGGATTTTATTACAGGGTCACCTTGCACAGAATCCTGAGTGCGATCTCATAATCTCTTTGCTTATTGGTGGGTCATAACATATATCTGATGTAACTGACCCTAAAAAAACCCTCAACTCATGTGTGTTCTCGGGAGATTTAGCTGATCGGTGCGGTTCGTCATTTCATCGCTGTGAGATACAGAATGATTGACAGCGAAATATCAGGGAATGGTTTGAGGTTGACTTGATTTGGAAAAAAAAAATGATTTGATGATAATGATTTGCATATCATATATCTGATACGTGTTTATCTTTCCATTCGTATCCCTGTATTTGCATAACTTTTCCGTCATCTTCCAGTCCCCTTACGTTACAACACTGTGACGATTATCTGGATCTCCATGGCGCTGGTCTCGGGGCTCATCGCCTTTATGGCGCTCATCATCTGCAGAAAACGGCAAGAGCAGTACTTTGAATTGTCTGCCTTTTCTTTTTTCTATTAAAAAAAGAAATAGGACATGATGTAGGAAATCTGTTGATTTGTTTTATAGCATGTTGTTATTTAGATTTAATACTTCCTTATTTAAAGATAGTATGACTTTATTAAAAATGAAATATCTGGTAATTCTGACTTAATAACACAACAAGATATTATGTCACTATGTTGAGTCTCCTTATTTCACATAGCATTTTATTTCTAATTAATATCGTTATTTTGAGTTGATAATGTATTGCTAATATTTTGTTGTTATGTCATTCATTTCATGACATTATTGTTATTTTGAGTTATGACCTGATTATTTCTCTAGATTAGGTCATTATTGTAATGTAATACATTGTTATTACAAGTTAGTATTTCATTATTCTATATTCAGATTCTAAACTTAATAACTCATTATTTCAACATAGAATCTGATTCTTTCATTCATATGGTTATTTTTTACTTAATATCTCAATGTTTTTAACTTAATACTACATTGTTTTATGATATTATATGCTCATTTTTACTCAGCATTTAATTATTTTGGCTTAATGAGCAGTTATTTTAAACTATTTCATCAACATTTCAAGTTATCTTATTATTTGCAGATATTATGTCGGTAGTTCGAGTTATTATATAAATATTTCAAGTTATTTCATTATTAAAATCGACTTAATATTTCTATTTCAACATAATAACTCACAATTTCTGGCCAATATCTTGTCATTTTAAGATGCCATCATTATAATAACAACAATCAATAACCGATTATTTCAAGATATTTTGAAAGTGTGTTTTTTTAAAGCCATTTAAAGTTTCTGCATTATTACCTTATTATTTCATTATATTATGGAATTATTTCTACTTAATAATCTCATTCCCATTGTTTCAAGATGTCATTATTTTGAGTTATCTTGTTATTTCAAGATATTATTGCCATTGTTTTGTTTTCAGCTCATTATTTTAATATCTAATGCCATTATTTTTAGTCATCTTGATATTTCAAGATATTATTGCCATTGTTTTGTTATCAGCTCATTATGTTAATATATAATGCCATTATTTTTAGTCATCTTGATATTTCAAGATATTTTCAAGATAACTCTTTCCAAGTTATTATCTCATTATTTCGAGATACATAACACTAACTATTAATTTGAGATATTATGCCTTAGTTTGAGATCTTCTCTCAGTATTTCAACATTTCGTGTTGTTATTTTTAATTAATATCTCGTTATTTCAACATAATAACTTGTACCTTCTAGTAAATATCTTTTTATGTTATTTTGACATATTATCTCTTTATGTAACATCACAATAATATCCCAGTACGATTAATTTATTGGATATTAACTTAATAAGTTGAATGAATGGCCATGAACTACACCACAAGCATTTTGAATCACATTTTTTTCCCATACTATATGAAATATGTGACACAATGGCAAATATGATAGATATATAGATATTTTGTCACGTTAGAAGAATGTGCACCTTTTCCTATGTCCCTCAAAATTCTTCTTCACCTTTTCTCCAGACATTGTGGCTACAGCAAGGCTTTCCAGGATTCAGACGAGGAAAAGATGCATTACCAGAATGGCCATGGTAATAAATAAATAAATAAATAAATAAAAATTTCTGGAAATGTTGTTTGCGAAGTCAAAATCTAACCCCAGCTGCTCCCTGGATGCTCCAGTGATTATTACTGTGATTGAAAACCTCTTTCATCCTGCAATATGTGACCAAATGCTAATTCTGTTTATTCTAGTATCATTTCCAGAAGCCAGATTTTATATTGATCCCCACACATACGAGGACCCATGCCAAGCTGTCCATGAGTTTGCCAGAGAAATTGAAGCTTCCCGGATCAAAATTGAGAAAATTATTGGTTCAGGTATGTTTGGATTGCGTGGCCTTGTGACTGTAAACGTATACTGAGATTTTCAACATTTGTATTAGCATTTTTCAATCGAGCGAGTGTGAGGTGAATGTTAATGTGCTAATCACACACATTACAGGACACATAACATGGACCCTTCTAAAGTGTGTCAGGTGCAGCCAGGTCAAAAAAGTATTATTTTGTTTTCATCAAAAACTAATACTTTTACTCAGTTATTATTTTTTTTATTTCATTATATATTATTTAAAATAGAGACAAATACATTTGAGCTGTTTGAGAAATCTCTGAAGTATTAAATTAAAATATGGAAATGAATTTCCTCTTCCATGGCATACAATTTTATGCAAAAGTTTACATACCCCTAGGGCAAAATAAAAGAAGTAACTAACTAAATGTATTTGTTATAAGCCATTTATTTATTTATTTATTTAGGGTTGGGTTTTTTTGCTTCCAATAGTTTTAAAATGGTAAATTGATTATATCTGTTTTCATCTCTGTTTCTAAATGGATAATGGCTTATATATATATATATATAATATATATATAATATATATATATATATATATATATATATATATATATATATATATATATATATATATATATATATATATATATATATATATACTTATATATATATATATATATATATACATATATATATGTTTCTTTTTTTCATATAGTCATCTGTGTAATAGAATTTCTTTCTTGTTTTTCCCTTTTTTTATTTCTTACACTTTTCATTGCACCACTTGAGTGGCCATTATACATTATTGTTGCTACTGTATTCATGTTTTGTTTGTTTTGTTTTACTAACAAAAAAAATTGTATCAGTATAATTTAACAAATTATATTAAATGTAGCTCTTGAAAATGAACCTGATTTTTGGAGCCTGCTGTGTTCCTGATTCATATAAACTGTAATGTTGACAAATGTCTGGAATAAAAGTAGGGCAGTGTAACTTTCCGTGCTACAGGAGAGTTTGGGGAGGTGTGTTACGGCCGTATGAGGCTGCCCGGGAAGCGGGACGTCCCCGTGGCCCTGAAGACGTTGAAGGTCGGCTACACTGAGAAACAGAGGCGAGATTTTCTGAGCGAAGCCAGCATCATGGCCCAGTTTGACCATCCCAATGTCATCCGTCTGGAGGGAGTGGTGACACGAAGTAAGCTTTCTAGTCCTGCAGGTCATTTAAAAAAAGTTAACTTGACTTGAGTTATAATCTCCAGGACATTTCATCACTAGACTTAAAGACTTTTATAACATTTTAATTGTGACTCCTTGTAATTCCTCCCATTGTCGAGAAACCACTCAAATGAGTGGAAAAGAGTCATTAAGACAAAACTAGTCTAGTTAATTTAACTAAGAACTGTGTTCATAGCGTTACATAAAATGTACACTGTACAGTATATAAGCTCTTCATTGCATAATCAATAATTTTCTTAGAGTAGGAATCATGATATCATGACGTTCACATGTAAATCACTTGATTCAAGTGTTATGTCAAGTTCACCTCAAAATGGACATCAGGAGTCTTTAGAAGGTTTATGTCAAGTGTCATGAAGAGCTAATGTAGGTTTAATGTAAGCTTATAAATATATACAGCCTTTAAATAAAGCTAGATATGGAAACTAAATACATTTAAAAAGTAAAAATATTGTCAAATTTCAAAATGCCTGAATTAACATTAATAGTTATTATTGGACTGCCACACCTGGTAGAAAATAATAATAATCATTATAAATGAACAATAATTGCTTCTTTTAAGAAGAATTTTGAAGAAACATTTCATTTAGATTTGTGTATAAGGTTATACTCACTTTATGTCCAATATTATATTTTTTATAATTTTGTACTGTACATGTTTATTTTTATTATTTGGAATACTCTAGCTTGCACACTCTACTTTGCAGGATTGTTGCACATCTGTAAATTTCACTCTGGAATTAAGAAAGTGATCTATCTATCTATCTATCTATCTATCTATCTATCTATCTATCTATCTATCTATCTATCTATCTATCTATCTATCTATCTATCTATCTATCTATCTATCTATCTATCTATCTATCTATCTATCTATCTATCTATCTATCTATCTATCTATCTATCTATCTATCCATCCTTCCTTCCGTCCTTCCTTCCTTCCTTCCTAGGTAAACCTGTAATGATCATTACTGAATACATGGAGAACGGCTCTCTGGATTCATTCTTAAGGGTGCGTAAACTCTAAACTTTCTATTTTAAGAAAACAGAAGTATATTTTACCAAAACTACACTCTACAAAGTGATTAATGGCCTTAAGTAGCTTTTACATATTGATATAATGTTAGAAATGGTGTTTCCATGATGCCTCAATATATCTGTCCTAACAGAGACACGATGGTCAGTTCACTATCATTCAGCTGGTCGGGATCCTCCGAGGCATCGCTTCTGGCATGACGTATCTGTCGGATCTCGGCTACGTCCACCGGGACCTGGCTGCGAGGAACATCCTGGTCAACAGCAATCTGGTCTGCAAAGTTTCAGACTTTGGCTTGTCGCGGGTGCTGGAGGACGACCCAGATGCAGCTTACACAACCACTGTGAGTTACATTTGGAAAAACACAAAATAGCTATAAAGTATAATGCATTTTCATAAATAATTATAACGTGTATAATGCTTTATAAATGCATTATAATATGATAGGAATGTGCTCATAGCTCATAATAAATATGACTTGATGAAATATGAACTGATTCTAATTCCATTTGAGTGAAATTAAACACATTTTGCCATACCAGGGTGGGAAGATCCCGATCCGCTGGACAGCTCCTGAAGCCATCGCGTACCGCAAGTTTTCCTCGTCCAGCGATGTGTGGAGTTATGGAGTGGTGATGTGGGAGGTGATGTCTTATGGAGAGCGGCCATACTGGAACCTCACCAACAGAGATGTGGGTACCTGTTGATATATAAAGGTTACAGTGCTCAGGTTTGATTTAGAAATGCTGCATTACCTAATCTGTTATCTACGAATGCCATATAGACATGTTATAAGCTGAGGTTCTTGCAAAGCATTACCAAAAAGAGATCATAAATTATACTACTGAGTTGGTGATTGCAGGTAATAAAGTCAGTTAAGAACAGGTTATAACATGAGATTAGACTGTAAGCTTTCCTAAAAGTACAACATATGGATACTAGCATACTGGTGTTTGTGTGTGGAGGTAATAAAGTTTATTCATGAATTAAAGAGGATTCTGCATCTATGAATGGCTTATGAACGTCTTATAAGATGAGGTTATAGCAAAGCATTGCCAAAAAAGAGAACATAAGATTACTAGTGTAAACGTATGTCCTCTTATGTCCAAACGGTGTTTGCAGTTAATAAAGTCAGTAAATAAGAGGTTATAACATCAGATTGTACCATAAGCTTTACTGACATGATAACATATTTATTTGTGTATCTGGCTTGTTGGTGTTTGTGTGTGCAGGAAATAAAGTCTTAAAGTTTATTTATAAATTAAAGAGGATTAGGCATCTATGAATGGCTTATGAACATAGTATAAGCTGTTGTTATCATAAAGTGTTCAGAACTAGAGCAAAATAGTAATAGTGGTAATAGTGTGTTGGCGTTTAGATGTGCAGGAAATAAAATCAGTTTATTCACAAATTAAAAAGGATTAGATTTCTATGAATGCCATATAAACATGTTATAAGGTGTGGTTATTGCAAAGCATTACCAAAAAGAGAACATATTGTGTTGGTGATAACATGAGATTATAATGTAAGCTTTACTAAAATGATAACATAAGGGTACTAGCGTGTTAGTGTTTGTGTGTGTGCAGGTAATAAAGTCAGTAGAAGAAGGCTACAGGCTTCCAGCGCCAATGGGCTGCCCTGCTGCTCTCCACACACTCATGCTGGACTGCTGGCAGAAGGAGCGCAGCGAACGGCCCAGGTTCTGCCAGATCGTCACGGTCCTGGACAAGCTTATCCGCAACCCAGAGAACCTCAAGTCAATGGACACATTGTGCAGGTAGAGAGCCGGCAATCGATACACAGCCTTTTTCAGGGATTTGCTCAACAAATGCACTCTGTTAGTGACAGATATGATCCCTCATTGAAGGCACATAAAGTTGTGGCAAGAAAGTTTTCTGTTCAATGCCTGGGAATAACCCGACTTGTCTTAAGTGTGTGTGTGGGGGGCATGTCGCAGACACCGAGTGTACATTTTCCAATAAGCCCGTCTCAAATAGATATGTTCTGTGTTAAATAAAAGGGGCTGCTGCTCTATATTGACATTGATCCGCACCGAATCAAAAGACTCATAGAGGGTTTGAGCTAGAGCCAGGAGTCCTGCAATTGGACTTGTATAAATTGCTCATGCGCTGAAGGCTCGGTGATGCATATCATGATGGGGAGCAAAGTGACGACGCGGGAGGATTTCATCCCTACATTAATCTACCCAAAATCAGCCATTTTTTTCCCTATTCAGGTCTTACCTCCTGCACCTCCTTCTCCATCATTTCATCTTGTATTGATTTTATGCCTGGGCTGGTTGCATTTCAAAGCTTTCCCTCATTCCCTACTTCTCTCTCTCTCTTCTCTCTCTCTCTCTCTCTCAGAGTGAACAGCCCATTGATGAACAGAAGCATTCCTGATTTCACAACCTGCAGATCGGTGAACGACTGGTTGGACACCATCAAGATGGGCCGGTACAAAAACCACTTTGCGTCAGGAGGTTATCACACGCTCGGTCATGTGATGAGCATGAATCAACAGTAAGTTATAACGGTGCATATATACAAGCACATCGACTCCACACCACTGGGCGGTGGAAACTAATTTTTTTTCTATATGCTTTAGCAGGTGGAATGGAAGAATTAATTAGAGTAACATCACATGAATCCTGTGTACATCATATTATAAATGGATTTAAATGCATGATGGATTGAAATAAATCATAATATCTTTATAAACAAGTACTCAATTTATATGTAAGTTTTAGTAGAGTTGTATTTGTTGCAATTTGCTACCTCAAACATATTTTTTTTTCTTTCGTCAAATGAAATATGAACATATTCATATCATGTTACAATGCATTCATAAGACATTATACACGTGGTTATAATTACCAATGAAAATGCATTACACTTTACAGCTATCTTAATAGCTATTATGCATCATGAATTGCTAACATGATGCATTATAGGTACTGTAGTGTTTGTAACGCATATCCCAACTTGGCACAGTGCATCATGAGAAGATATAATAGTGATATAGTGTGTTATGAACACTATCATGCCTCATGTTAACAAGTCATTATGCATTTTAAGATACTTAACTATAAAGAGCAATGCAAAGAGAAATATAATGTATTTATAAATTGTTAACAGAATATATTTTATGTATTGTTTATTACGCATTATAACACCAAAGAATTTCAGCCCCAGTTTTTTTCAGCCATAGAAAGAATGACAAGTTCTTTCAGAAGTTTCATAAATTATATTCACTTCCTATGAAGGCTATATTTATCTTTATTATGCATTAAGAATTGTTAACATGATCCATTATAATTATTATGTCTGCAAGCCCCACAGTGCATCATGATAGACGATAGATATAACCATGATATAGTGTGTTATGAACTCTATCATGCATAATGTTAGCAAGTCATAATGCATATGTAGCTATAAAGAGCAATGCATTCATATTGATAATTATAACAATGTTTGTAATACCTTATGAGTGCATTATAACATGATATCAATATGCTCATAGTTTAATATAGTTTAATATATTAAAACCTGTCTTTATTTTTTACTATTTTCCTAAGTTTCTATGAAGGTCATAGTTGAAGGTCATCCATCCATCCATCCATCTTCAACCGCTTACTCCTTTTCAGGGTCACGGGGGAAACTGGAGCCTATCCCAGGGAGCATCGGGCACAAGGCGAGGTACACCCTGGACAGGGTGCCAGTCCATCGAAGTAGTTGAAGGTCATATAAGGTCATAATGAATTATGAAAACATTCATATAGTAGTGTTATAGAGCATTCATAGGGATACACACATGCTATCATAATATATATATATATATATATATATATATATATATATATATATATATATATATATATATATATAGTTTATAGCAATATTTATTATGCATTATGAACTGTTACAATAATGAATAATAAGTAGTGCTTTAAACACATTATAACACCATTACCAAAGAATCCAAGCAGTTATAAAACTGGGGCCGAATTTCTTTAGTATTGTGAGTATTTAGTGTGTTATAAATATTGCTTTAAACTATAATGCCTTTTCATAATAATTATACCAATGTGAATAGTGTATTATGAATGCATTATAACAGGTAATGAATATGTTCGTTTGTTTTTTCTCATGTGGCCTCCTAAGAAATTGGTTATAAACTATAAACCTTCCGGGAAAAAAACTTGTCATTGTGTCTGCGGCTGAATATAACACACTATGCAAACTGAGGCTGAATTTCCTTGGTGTTATAATGCGTCATAAACAATACTTAAAATATATTCCATTAACAATTTCTAAACATGTTATAAACTATAATGCCTTTTCATCAATAATTAGTCAATGTGCAAAATACTTTAAGAATGCACTGTAACATGTTATGAATGTGAACATAGGTTCATTATGCAAATGGCCTTCATGGAAAGTGTTACCACTAAAACATCAAATTCTTCAAAGTATAATAAATTTAGCAACAACAACAACAGCAAAAAATAAAAAATAAAATAATGCATGTGATATAACTGTCATGGCAACAAAGATTTGATTTAACCTCAATGCAGCACAAGATAAAATCTCTCAGTGCTCCAAATCACAGATCCACTATTGGATGGAAGATAAGAAAGAATATATTTATGATGTCTTCAGTCTTCAGGAGTTCACAAGAAGGTCAAAAAAGTGTTGAAACATTCTTGTGCTTTATCCAGCTTAATTTAATGTTACACGTGGGGAAAAAAGATGTTTTTCATATTAATGAAGAGAAAATGTGATTTTTCTAAAAATACAGTTAATGAGCAATAACTGCAGCAAGCTGTAACTTGAAGTTTTCCACCAAGTCTTCAGGACAGAGGTGTCTGCACTTGTTTTCTGTAACAAGTGTTTTTTTTGTTGTTGTTTGCTTTTTTTGTTTTTTTACTAATTAATCTGATTAACTTCAAGAGAGAGAGAAAAAATGAGATCATGAGTATAAACATATTTTTTTTTAAAAAGTAGCCCTTTAATAAATTAAACTTTGCAATTGTGTGCAAATTGTTGTATGTGGTCTACTATAAGAGAAATAAAATACTTTGGGTTGTGCTGTTGGAAAATAATCAACCTGGCATAGACATAATGGCATAGTGAACAATGGACTAGTTCAACAAACAGACAAAAAAAACCATACAAAAAAACCATAATGAAATTTCTTTGACTTTTACTCTATCTGTTGTTCCCTTCTGAGTCTGGTTCCTCGCAAGGTTTCTTCCTCATATTATGTTATGGAGTTTTTCCTCACCACTGTCGCCACCGGCTCGCTCAATATTGATAAATTCAGACACTTAAAACCTGTATCCTGTGTTTATATGTTTCTGTAAAGCTGCTTTGAGACAACATCCATTGTTAAAAGCGCTATACAGATGAAATTGAATTGAAATGAATTGAATAAATTCAATTGATTGCTCGAAGACCCAATCAAGGTAGTTTGGTGGTGCTGGGATTTGAACACACAACCTTCTTATCTGTGACTTCTTGAAGGTTAACCATAAGTTAATTCAGTGTTCAAATCAATTTGAATCAATTCGAGTTAATTGTGTTGTGGTTTTATTGGCTATGAGTTACCGATCAGAAGGTTTCCTGTTCAATTCCCAGCAGAACCAAGCAGTTATGGTTGGGCAAGTCCCTTAACCTTTGGTTTAGATGTATTCTACATCAGCCAAATGAGCAAATGTATTGGGTTCTGTCTTATTTTATGTGCCATTAAGACATTATAGTATTTTACTGGGTTGAATTTTGAGACCATTAAAGTGAAAATACTGTATTCATCGTGACTGTTTAGCCTTTTACGTGGTATAATCGAAATCTAATAATAAATGGGTAAAAAAATGTCTTGTTATTTAACAAAGAAAAATGTATAATCATTGAATTTCTGTAAGAAGACGTTTACGGAAGGAGTCTACAGTGTCAGCAGACATTAACACCACAACACTTCTGGATGTGGTGTTTAACAGAATAATCAATTTTAGGGTGGTTACAGTAAATCTTTCTTACAGCAGGATCGATAAAATGTTTAATTAGTTACTTATGCTGTGACAGTTTTCTTTAAGTAAACATTTTAGCATGTGATATAAGCTATAGTGACCTTAAATGATCTTTTAGTTAGCTACTACAGTATCATTACAGTTAACATTACATAATGGTCTGCGTTATTCATAACGCAGTATAACACATTTATGACACTGTTATGACAACTTATAACGCAACATAGCACTCATACGTTCACATCAGTTTGATGGTTTGAATGATTGTTACTTTAGTACGAAAACTACACTATAAAAAATGTTGCTTATTTGGATTCTTTCTTGTGTCTCCTCACAGTGACATCCAGAAGCTGGGGGTCACGCTGATGGGTCATCAGAAGAAGATCATGACCAGTGTCCAGGTGATGCGAGCACAGGTGTTAAACCAGAGCGTGCCGTCGGTGCACGTATAATCGCCTGCGGTGTCAATATAAATGCATAATCATCTGATGTGTGTGTTCGGGTCGTGTGTTACGAACTCTTAAAGACTCTCCTCTAGAAAGAGAACTTCAAGAGGACTCTAAACTCCAAGGGTTTCCTTCTCGGCACTGGATTTGTTTTTTGTTTTTTTGTTAACGAAAATCCCTGCATTCTTTCTCCAATATTCTCTTGGATATTTTTTTTGTTCTTTTCTTCTTTTGGTAAGTGGATAGCCTGCCTTAAAGGCCACGGATAATTGAAATAATGTGTATATAAAGGACGATTTGATGAACGTCTCTGATATATAGGTGAGAACCGGAGCACTTCACAATTAAAATTGCATTAGGGATTCAATGAGTGTTTCTATTTAAATATTGACAATTAAAATAAAAATAAAACTGAGATGAAGCAAAGAATATAGTATAAGTACCAAGGATATAATCTATAATCTATTATCCATTTTCCCAGCAGAGCTACATATCACACATGGAAAAATGCTGAATTGAAAACGATGAATGAATTATTCAAAAAAATGTGTCCCAGTTTGCATAACAAAGGAAATGAAAGTGATATGTGATTAAATGTCCATCCAAAAAATATATATATATTGATAACAGTAGAAAATGGAGCGGTGGGGGGATGAGTTTTTGGGTTTGTTTGTTCGTTTGTTTTAATACTTTACAAACCATCTACAAATGACATTCTGCATCCGTTTAACGATGATATCTTTGGCTTTTCATGGACTAATTAATTATGCACATACTAGCCACTTAAAGGTCATTTGTGACCCTTTGTTTTTTTTCAACCTGTGAGCGAGTACGCTGAATGAGCTTTAGTTTCTGTCTGCTGATTCGAAAGAATAGGACTCTGCTCGACGAGAACGTTCCTCAAAAATAGAAATGTGAAGCATATTGATTTGTGCCATAATATTGCACCTATTAAATTATAATTCAGACCGAAGCGTCAAACAAGAGTCCACATTTGACAAATAGTCTACTCTTCAGTGAAGTCATGTGGTACATAATATGGTAATAAAATAATATATCATGTTAAATACTACCAAACCTCCACGAAAGTTGTAAGAAAAGATGCCAAGGTTATAGGGTATATATTTAAGGGGTAGGATTACTTGTACCTTCTTATGACTTAATACATATGAAATCGAATGAAATCTCCATCGCTCGTACAAACTGATCGTGAGAGCGCGTGAACTCTATCCATGCAGTCCACGTTCACAATGTTTTACCTGTGCTGATAATGTTGTGTCATTTCAATAAGCATTTTCATTTAAAAACCCTAATAATGCTCATAAAAAACTACTATAAACTACTAGAATTATTATTATTAATAATAATATTATAATTAATTGACCAGCATTGATATTGATATTGATATTGGTATTGAAATTGTCACTAAATTGGGATGGTGGGGTGGGGTTGGTTTTATTTATTAAAAATTGGTTACAGTTTAAAATGTATTGCTTGTGATATATTTGTGACACAGTTTATTTTTTTACAGTATGAACAGGAAATATTTAAGTCCATGCTTATTATAAAATGTGTTATTCAATTTAAACTGATGATACTGTAAAAAAAAAAATTATATTTTAAGAACTTTTAAAAATAGAAACGAGAAGAGTACTTACACTGCGCTCACATCAACAGCCATTTTTCACCTCACAACTCCTCAAATCGGTGACTAACACGTTTCACAGAATTAATGAATTTAATTATAACTATAAACGGATAAAAAAAAGAATGCTATGTCATTCTTTAATGAGTAAAGCCTGGAAAAGGTCTGCGTTATAATAGGAATAAACCATTTCAGGATGTGTTGCTATAGGAAAACAATCAATGTTGGGGTGGTAACGGTCGGTCCCCTTCGTTACACCACTGCACCATTTATTAGTTACCTATAACAGCACACCCCCAAGTATAATATGAAGGAATGTATAAATAAGGAATAACACGCAATAGACTGTGCTGACATATGGAAATATTGCATGGTGGGGTGGATTCTTATAACATCATAACATCTTTAGTGTGTTATTCCACTTATATTATAACCATTTACCAATGACTACAACCTTAAAATTTATTCATAATTGATACATTAGGAATTTTAATGGGTTACAGTCAGAGAAACAGAAAGCGTAAACTCTTCTGCCCTGAAGACTTTCACACCTCTGCACATCTCCTGACCAATCAGAATCGAGCATTCAGAATCGAGTGCATCTTAAGTGCAAGGTGCTATAATAATATTTAAGGAATGAAAATCATATTTAAGTGATATTTAAGGAATAAAAAATGCATTGTGTCATGCTGTTGTAGGAAAATAATTGAAGACAGGGTGGAGTTAATGTAAAGCCCCCACCCCCTCCCGCCTGAGTTGATTATTTTCCTATAACCGCGTAACACTATTGGCAGTTTTAAAAGAGATTATTTGATTTTATAATTAATAAAATTAAATGGTGAAATTACAAACGACATATTAACAGGTATATAAAGATTTATGAATGAAATTTTAGTAATTTACTGACACCTCGAACGGATCGAATGCAGGGTATTTTCATGTGCATCATCAGGGTTGTTGCAATAAGCAAATAAGTTAAACTGGACATCATCTGTATAACAAAGAAAAGGATCGATTGATGGGTTCTTGTGAATCTTTCACGTGTACATAAGTATACAAAAAAAAGAAATATTAATTAAAAAACATTCTTTCTGTACTTTTTTCAAAGAGCAATACTCTCCTGTATGCACCGGCGAGTGCGAATAAAGTTCAAACACTGCCATCAGTGGTCTCGCAGTGACTTTATGGATCAGTGTGTGTATCTTTATCATCATCATTATCATCATCATCCTCAACCGTGTCACCACTATGATAATGCAACACAGGAAGATGCCACCGGTGTCCGAGGTGTCCCACTTCCAATTTTCAGCTGTCTGTGTTTCTCCCTGAGGCCAGACCGGGCCATCATATCATCTTCTGTCTGCAAATATCTCTCATCTGTGTATCGTAATTGACCTGGGAACGAAGCTGGAAACACGGCAATTACTTACTTCAGCTGCAGAACTAGCACAACCAGCAGAACTGGCAGCAGCAGCAGAACAGGACCTGTAAGCTAGAGATGCCGAGCATGACACCACTGGAAATGGAAAGATTTGAATTAACGCATGTCCTCTGTTTAAATTCATTTCAAGACTGTGGATGTGTATGAAGACAAATATATTATCCCTTACAAAAAAAGCACGTACTACAGCACGTACATATTTACATTTTTTTACAGTTCGTGCGTGTGGTTTTATATTTTGAGCATGATTTTTTATTAGTATTTTTTTTTTACACAATTTCATTTTATTAATTATTTATTTTTTAAATCATTTTTACACCACATTATTTGTCAACGTTAATGTGATTTAAAAAAACATTTTAAAATTAATTTATTTTCACATGATTTTTCACAAATGTTTAATTTTACAAATTATTTATTTATTTTTACTTGTAATGTATTGTTGTGTTTTTTTGTTTTTTTTACATGATGTTTACTTTCCGGTTATATTTTCCAACATAATTCATTTATTTTGTGGGATTAAAAAAAAAAACACAATTCATGTATTTTCACATGATTTTTTACACATGACTCGTTTATGTTCACATGACTCATTTATAATCACATGTAGCAAACTTTTTTTGTTGCATACAATATTATATTGCATCATTATGGGGGAATCAAAGAACTCTTAAAACAAAAGAGTTAGATTTTTTTTTCAACATGCAAAAGTCTGTCACAACACAAAACAAGAAACATGAACTAATACTATGAACTGGGAGCGGAAAAATCAGCGTAGTTTTTCACGAACTAATCTAAAGTTTAAACTGACTAAATGTATCAAGGAACATAACATTAACAACGTATATAACTATACTAATACTCTGCACCATGTACTGGGAGGTGTGCGGTATATATAGCAAATATAATCAGCATTGAGTGCTGACAGCTGAAAACACTGAAGACACACCCTCGAACCACAACCAATGACAGAACAGGGAGCAGACAGAACAGAAACAAAACAAATGCATGTGTCCACAGTAAACAATGTCACAGTTGTCAGCATCCGAAGAGCATGCGCTCGCTGAGCACTCATGCACGTAGCTCGTGCATGCGCTCGCCCTATTATCTCTCTGAGCATGCTCCGAGATGGGGAGATCGTGACAAAGTCAGGTAATAAATTGAAAAAATGTAACAATTCACTGCTAAATACATTCAATAAAAATAAAACAACAATATTTTACATTATCTTAATTGAATAAATGGAAGCTGTGGTTTAAAACAATTCAAATGAACTGACCAACACTGAACAAAACACCATGAAAACATATATGTTTGAGATGTTTATTTTTTAAAGCCAAATTTTATTGGTGCTGATCCTCGAACGCAAACCCCAATGCAGTGACATTCACAGGATAAAGCAACAGCAAACAAAAGCCACTTAAAGTATATTTGATATGCACAATACACCGTTTTATAAATGCACATATGCATTAGGTATTCATGAGGTGCTGGCGTGGCCGTGCATACACAGCATAGCCTATATGTTTTGCATCCAGTCCACGGTGTTAAATATCAACTAGATAGAAACGGATAGAAACAACGATAACGTGATGAATAAATATATAAATATATACTCACAAGTCTATTTTATTAGGAACCTGCTTCCACACCTGCTCATTCATTCAATTATCCAGTCAGCCAATCAGCAGGCAAATGCAAAAGATCATGCAGATACACATCAAGAGCTTCAGTCTTCAGTTAATGTTTACATCAAACACTGGAATGGAGGAAAAAATGTGATCTCAGTGATTAACCAAGATAATTTGATAAATTAAATTAAATAAACAAATAAATAAATAAATGTGAAATGTGTATCAGCCGTATATAATTTGTCCTCATTTCACTGGATGCTATCTTTATGTTATAAGAAACTTCCTGTAGCTGACACTCCAGTCTGTTTCTACTCAGCTGAATAAGCAATATATATATATTTATTTTAAAGTCGCAAAAAAAACATTTTTCAAAAAGGATGTGCACTGTGTCTGACCCGGTACAACATGAATAAGGATTTCCCTTCCCTCAGAGCAAAGCTGTATGCCCGCTAACATAAGCCCAACTGTTTAGTAATTCAGTCATCCTCTCATCAGCATATATGCAAATCAGTTTCGTATCTATGCACGGCCTTTCCCTTTTTCTATCTTCCACACGCTCCCGGGCTCCTTATTTCCCCTCCCGACTTTCCCTTTGATGTTATTAAGCAAAGTCTGTCACTGATGATCCGTATTTGCATGCAGGTCCCGCTTGGCAAATTAATAAGGCCCTTGAGATATCCACTAGACAGAGAAGAAATTAAGCACTCTTCCTTTTCGGGGAACGGAAAACAAATGTGGCGGGTCATGCTGAATCAGGGGGTCTCGTCGCTCTGGTTAGTCACACAGCGGCATGACCGCGGATTCAACTTCACGGAGCTTATTAGGAAAAGAGATTTTGCACAATGGGGCTGAAAAACGATGCGTCGGCTCTGTGCGAGCTTCGCTGACGGCTTATTGGAGAGAAATCGCAAGTAGCGCATACGGAATCACTATAAGTCCATTTAGTAGCTCTTTAAATTGGTATTTAAAAAAATATTTTTTGATTTATAGCTGATTTATAGATGATCAAAAATAAGCAATATAACTAGATAAGTCGGTTAAGGCTATCTAAAAAAACATTTCCAGACATAGTTAGTGACTTGGGCTTTAAAGTTAGACAACAGAACATCTAGCTATCTTTATGCAAAGCACAAAAACTCTGCTATAGGAAAATAATCAACAGCAGGTTGTTGTGATCGTTGTTGGGTAAGTTAATCAAATAAAGTAATCCGCTACAGATTACTACATTAAAATTGTAATCTGATGACATTACAGATTACTTTACTTTCACGTTACTTTCAAAACCAATAAAACCTACTAAAATACACTACAACGTGAAACTCGTAGTTCTTTCAGTGATTTTAGCATGCATTAATCTATGACATGATCAGAAAAATTCAGATTTATCATAAAATATGCGTCGGGTTTTGTCACTGTGTGTAGGACTACCAGACCGATAATATATAAAACTTTTCTAACTAGGCTAGTTTAGTGTCGCTAGAAAAATGAAGGAAAAGCTAAGCTATCACTGTATGAGTTTAGCTGCTACAGTGCCATGCAGAGTACATTACCTTTCCTTATGCTCTGCTCATGTCATCTTCATGTAAACTGGAACTCAAATATACATATACACACCTTGTTTTCCTTCTCAGCATGAGATGATGTTATTGTTTCAGTTTCAACACCTTTACTGTTAAAAAAAATAAAGGCATGTATTCATTTATCCTCACACTGACTGTGTGAGCTAGCTTTTGAGAGCAGAATTGAGAGCCATCAGCCAATAAGATGCGAGTCTTTCCACGTGTGTATTTTCTGTAAACACTGTCTGATTGGTCTCACCTCCGTTCACTGAAGATATAAAAGTACAACACAGCCGTCTTCTTTTACTGAAGTTCAATTACGTAGTGACAAATTGGAAAAATTATTCGGGGCAAAAAAAAGTCTTCGGGGCAAAACTGTGATTTATTTTCAAATGTATTTCACTTCATATTGTTTTCATAACAATAAATTTGCAATGCAATTAGCGTAATTTTACTGACATCAGTAACTGTAATCAAATGAGATCAATGTAAAATGTGATTCGCTACATTACTGCGTTACATCCAACTCTGATTGTAATTCAGCGGAGTTACTGTTACAACCCCAACATTAATTATTTTCATATAACAGCATGACCAGAAATTATTTATTTCTCTTACACTACAGCAATTTGCCTACTGTTACTATCCACATACTGTTAGTTAAGGAATAAAGCACTATGTATAATGATGCTAAGTTGTCAGCCAGAGGTTGATTATTTGTATTTTGTGAATACTGATTATTTTTGTATAGGAGCATGTCACAAAGTTTTATTCCTCTTTTCTCTAGAAGTTAAGTAGACAAAAAAAAGCAAGTTTCTGAGAAAGCAGAAATCTGTCTGAAAACCTAAAGGTACAGCTTTACCTCTATTTGTTATAAAGCGCTGACACTGACACTGGAGAGTCTTTCCACAAATAAACTCTTAAATAAACGTCTCCTAATAGAATGCTTTATCATATCAACAATTACACCTTATTTGTAAATCTTTTGTGTGGAACAGCTGTCATATAGGTAAATGTGAATTAGCGGTTACCATAGAAACAATGATTTTAATGTATTTCAATAAGTCCATTGATATAAAACTATAAGAAAATTAATGAGTATCTTCTGACCAATCATATTTGAGCATTGTGTGTGGTATAAGCTCATTTAAATGAATTCCGTGTCACAAAATTCAATTTCACGATTCACAAAACTAATTCTTTCACATTAAATTCTTTCACATGAATTCTGCGTTACAAGAATGTCATGAATGTCTTTAATTTTGTGTTCAATAAAATAACTTTTCTTAATACTTTCTTTGTTTCTTTCTTTCTGTAGAATTATTTTGTTAATAATTGGGGTCACCACTAAATAGAGAACAAATGAACTGCAAGACAAATATTAATAAGGACCTCCACTCGAGTGAATGTCACAGAGTATTGGTTAGGTGACTGTCCAACACTGGCAGACAATTAGATTAGCGTAGCTAAGTAGATTAGCATTAGCTGGTGTCTGAACCCGATACAGTGGTCACTCGGTCTGAAACAAATTTCCCTCATGAAAAGAAAAATTCCATGGTGGTGCTAGCCTCTCGCTAACCTTTCTTAAGAATAGGATTAGCATGTCATAATTCCTAACAATGGCAAAACTCTTCAGTTGATAAGGAGTTGCTTATAAGTAGCTTAATGTATTTCTCACTTTAGACCAGCAACAAAGACAGGATCTTGCACAGGAAGGGCAGATGCTACGAGAACAAATGGTAGACTTTTAAAGCATCATGATTGAAGTTAAATGATAATTTTTCTAGACTCGCATGACTTTCATGGCAAACCCAAACAAATTTTGTGAAGATTCTGAGATGGTTTTCATCTGTAACAATCCAGAATAACATTCCTGCAATGTTCATAAAACATGCGACACAGTTCAGATTATGCAAATTACCTGCATGAAGTTCATTCCTCTGAGGTTGGCAGATTTTTCTTAAGTAGAAGCATTTGAGACTGGGGTTTTTTAATAGTGTTTGGTCCACTGCCTTTAAACACAGTCACTCAGATCAGAGAGGGTTAAGGGCCTTGCTCAAGGGCCCAACAGTGGCAGCTTGGTAGTGCTAGGGCTTGAACCTCCGAACTTCCAGTCAGTAACTCAGAGCCTTAACCGCCAAGCCACCACTGCCCCACAATGCGAAAGTGAGAAACTAACTACAAAATAACAAAGACTACTAAGCTACAATGCGAACGTTTGTGGACATCTGACCAATCAAACCCATATGTGCTTTTTGAACAGCCTATTCCCTATAGCGTATATACAGTGTGTCACAAAAGTCTCCATTCATAGGGGAAATTAACCGTTTTAGCAAAATGTCTTTCAAAATTTTTCATACTTAGTTTTATATATAATATTTCAGATACATTTTAAGAATGCCTTCGACAAAAGAAGAAAGTATCGGGATCATTCTCACAGCTGGATCTTGAAGCTGTCACAAGGTTGCGATGGATTTTAACAGGGAACATGGCGAGCACATCACATACACAACACTGTTGCCAAGCTTTTTAACAAATTCAAAAAGACAGGAAGGGTTGCGGACCAGTGAACGTCCAGGAACTTCCACTGTCGAGGGCACAACCGACGTGGTGCTGATGTACAGTGGTGTGAAAAAGTGTTTGCCCCCTTCCTCATTTCCTGTTCCTTTGCATGTTTGTCACACTTAAGTGTTTCGGAACATCAAACCAATTTAAACAATAGTCAAGGACAACACAAGTAAACACAAAATGCAATTTGTAAATGAAGGTGTTTATTATTAAAGGTGAAAAAAAATCCAAACCATCATGGCCCTGTGTGAAAAAGTGATTGCCCCTTGTTTTAAAACATACTATAACTGTGGTTGTCCACACCTGAGTTAAATTTCTCTAGCCACACCCAGGCCTGATTATTGCCACACCTGTTCACAATCAAGGCATCACTTAAATAGGAGCTGCTTGACACAGTAAGGTCCACCAGAAGATCCTTAAAAGCTACACATCATGCCGAGACCCAAAGAAATTCAGGAACAATTGAGAAAGAAAGTAATTGAAATCTATCAGTCTGGAAAGGGTTATAAAGCCATTTCCAAAGCTTTGGGAATCCAGCGAACCACAGTGAGAGCCATTATCCACAAATGGCGAGACATGGAACAGTGGTGAACCTTCCCAGGAGTGGCGGCGGCGCCCAAAATTACCCCAAGAGCGGAGCGACGACTCATCCAAGAGGTCACAAAAGACCTTACAACAACGTCCAAAGAACTGCAGGCCTCACTTGCCTCAGTTAAGGTCAGCGTTCATGCCTCCACCATCAGGAAAAGACTGGGCAAAAATGGCCTGCATGGCAGAGTTCCAAGGAGAAAACCACTGCTGAGCAAAAAGAACATCAAAGCTCGTCTCAATTTCTCCACAACACATCTTGATGATCCCCAAGACTTTTGGGACAACATTCTGTGGACCGATGAGACAAAAGTGGAACTCTTTGGAAGGTGTGTGTCCAAGTATATCTGGCGTAGAAGGAACACTGCATTTCATAAAAAGAACATTATACCAACAGTAAAATATGGTGGTGGTAGTGTGATGGTCTGGGGCTGTTTTGCTGCTTCAGGACCTGGAAGACTTGCCGTGATAAAAGGAACTATGAATTCTGCTGTCTACCAAGAGATCCTGAAGGAGAATGTCCAACCATCTGTTCGTGTACTCAAGCTGAAACGAACTTGGGTTCTGCCGCAGGACAATGATCTTAAACACACCAGCAAGTCCACCACCGAATGGCTGAAGAAAAAACAAAATGAAGACTTTGGAGTCGCCTAGCCAAAGTCCTGACCTGAATCCTATTGAGATGTTGTGGTATGACCTTAAAAAGGCCGTTCATGCTCGAAAACCCTCTAATGTAACTGAATTAAGACAATTCTGCAAAGATAAGTGGGCCAAAATTCCTCCAGGACGCTGTAAAAGCCTCATTGCACGTTATCGCAAACCTTGGTTGCAGTTGTTGCTGCTAAGGGTGGCCCAACCAGTTATTAGGTTTAGGGGGCAATCACTTTTTCACACAGGGCCATGATGGTTTGGATTTTTTTTCACCTTTAATAATAAACACCTTCATTTACAAATTGCATTTTGTGTTTACTTGTTTTGTCCTTGACTATTGTTTAAATTGGTTTGATGTTCCGAAACACTTAAGTGTGACAAACATGCAAAGGAACAGGAAATGAGGAAGGGGGCAAACACTTTTTCACACCACTGTACATAGTCCCCTGTGTACTGAGACTTTTGGGACACCATGTAGTGTTCTTAAAACACCCAGAAAACAAGACCCTGTAAAGTCTTCTGCACATTTAACATTTATTAACATCAGCTATGATGCTACAGACGCTGTGCTAAAAGTTTGCATTAGCATGAGCGAGTGCCCGAGTCATCAGTTGATTAGCTGTAATGTTCGAGGCGTCTTATGTGTTTACTTTTAAGTGACTTTGAAGAGCATGGCACAACTCTTAACACGTTCATCAAGCTAAAACCAAGCTAACACAAATCTTACAAACGATCTAGGGACGTTTACGCAAATTAGCACAGCGTACCTAAACGGTCCTGTTATGCAAATATAATTAAAAAAACAAATGTTCCCGCAATTATATTCGCATCATGCACCCTTGCTTGACGTGCGTCTTTAAAAGGACTGACGGGCTGGATCTCCTCTGACACCTCTGAATGTCCGGCGGACAGAAAAGCAAGCAGACAACCCGTGGGAGTCTGGACTGTGTGATAGCACTCCGAAATGATAGTTTAACCCAGGAGAGCACTTGACACGCAATCTTTCTCCACCCTCATATCAGAGCAAAGCAAAGCAAAGCACGAGCAGTAGGGTAAACACCAAAGCCCAGGGCGTACTGCAAGACCAACAGAGAGCACTGTGAAAAGGAGGGGAAGGCAAAGCTTTCAGCGCTGTATTCATCACACGTTAGAACAGCAAGAGTGCTGCACAATTACTGCTCTGTCCATCAACAACACGCTCAAGCTCCGGGGCCTCAATCCTCCTGAAGCGTCCGTGTTTATTCTCCTCCGCCCCCCATCCTGCCGTTCATACCTGACAGCTGTAAATAGACACAAGATAATCTATTGATGGTTGAATGAAATATAAAACCTCACCAAGGGAAACAAATGAACAAGCAATGTCTATTTATTGGCTCACAAAAGGTCCATGTCTCATTAGTGTTTTTCCCAATCAGGTCAAGATTTGACAAGACAGCTGGATGACCTTACGCAGACGTAATCTGATCAACCTGATATGATGGATCTGATCTACAACCTTGACTGTGTCTATAACACACTCGTAAACATGCACTCTTTCAAAATGACAGCCAGGTCATGCCTGAAATTTCCTTCTCAAATTGTGAATCAAAGGAGGTTCTTAGTTTTATACATGTTGTCCATCAAACAAAAAGTGGTGGGGCAGTGAACAGCCCAAAGTGTGCATGTTACGCTCGAAAACAAATTTCCGATCCCATGAATTCTGCCCAAGTTTGAAAAAAAATATTTCATTAACTGACAAAATAATTCAGTGACACAATGAACATGCAAAACATGACATTTGAATCACAGAATTAATTTTGTTGATATTTCCTCAGTAAACATTACAGAAACAGAAAAACACCATAAACACCACCTGACCAATCAGGTTATGAATTCAACAGCAGTGTGGTGTCAATTTTAAGTTACAAAATTAATTCCATATCATAACTTCCATTCATTTTGTTAGACAAGATGTACAATGAATGTTGTACTAAACAAATGACAAGCCAAACATTACACATGAGCATTTTGCAGCATCAAGTTGTTTACAGAGTGCTACAGAATGCATTTAGTCCCACACATTGGTGTATTTGTAGACCAAAGAATTTTTTTTTCCACAAAAGCAACCCTTTTCATCCTTGAACTGAGAATTTGATTCACCCTTGGACTTCAAATGAGTGTTTTTTTGTTGTCAGTTCACTGCATGAAATGAATAGAGTGAATGAAATTCTCATTTCGAGGATGAAAGACGCTACACAAAGAATTGAATTTATACAGACAGGTGGATTAAAGAAAGAAAAAAACGGCATAAAGCGTGTTAGTAAGGTATTGGGCCACCACAAAACACCAGAACAGTTTCAAGCTCTGGAAGTGGAGCGATGAACGCCATTCTTCCTAAATATTCCCTCAGTTGGTGTTTTGATGACTAAAGCCCTGTCTAAAACATTGATTCAAAATCCTTAAGTGTTCGATCGTGTTAAGATGGGGTGAGTGTTAAGTTTGATGTATTTGATTAGGATTTACATCCTCAGCAAATCATTTAGTCATTTCATATCATATACATGTCATTTACATGGTCAGAAAATCATTTAGTCATTTCATATCATATACATGTCATTTACATCCTCAGCAAATCATTTTGTAATTTCATATCATATACATGCCATTGACATCCTCAGCAAATCATTTAGTCATCTCTTGGCCACTGTGGATGGGGTCATCCTGGAAGAGACCACACCCACCAGGATAGAAATGTTCCATCATCCATCTCACTTCGCCCTCTTTGTGTTTCACAGTTTTTCGCTGTTTGGAACCATTTAAGGTGTTAGTTGCCACTAAGTAGTAATGGTAACTTTCTAGAAGATGGCAATGTTTAAGCTCTCTTTCATGAAATAAATACTTAAATCAAAGCAACACTGTGCAAACTATAGTAGCTGACATGATTGCACACTTGATGCGGTAACGTAGCAAAGTACATATATTTTGACACTTTATTAAGATACACTTTAGCTCAGATGAGGTAAAAGTCTGAGACAGCTTCAGGGTGAGGTAGTGTGGTATATGTATTCTTTATTTAATCCAAATGTCAGTAAATCAAGGTTGTGTCCAGCCATAACGAATGGGTCCTGATTAATCTCTACCGAGCCTTTTCTAAAGAGAAAATAAACTAACAAAAGCTTGACTAGACAAGTAGATTTTTAGCTTAGACTTAAAGATTGAGATTGCGCCTGAATCCTGAACACTAATTAGAAGTCTGTTACATAACTGTGGGGCTTTGTAGGAGAAAGATCTGCCCCCTGCTGAAGTAGGCTTCAATGTTCTAGGTACCAGAAAAGATCCTGCACCTTTTTGTACATGTAATTCCAAGTCAACTTTGTTCATGCCGGGTTTCTTTATTATTCCTTTTTTTTTTGTTTTTGTTCTCTTTTTTTTTTTTTTTTTTTTTGATGGGGGCAAATTTGGATTCATGAATGTTTGATTTCTAGACTTTGTTAGAAACAATGACAAACTAGTCAGTCTTTTGTTTTGTTTTTTTATTAAGCATTTTTTGAAAAACAGTTAACTTATTAACTATATTTTGGCATGGGCCATGAAAATAAAAAATAAAATGATAAAGCTGGTTAAATGAAATGGAAATGGAATTCATTTCTAACCATTTTACAAATATATTGTTTAAATGTTCAAAAGCACATTGTTGGAACATTTAAAAACAGCCTTGACATGTCAATAAAGTGGCTACAGGGTGTTGTCTATCACATAATGACCTCTGTCTTATTTTGCTGTTTCTTTTCCAGTGCATCTAAGGAAACTCATTATTTGAAAAACCAACAACCGACTCCTGAGCTGACAGCTTATTAGTCCTCATCCTTTTCTTTCGAAATATATCTGAGTCTGTAATTAGATCATCTCTCCGTATTCCTCCCACTCACCCACTGCTGCTTCTGAGTGAAAGCTCCATATTTTCACCTTCTTCACGTTTCATAAATATACTCTTCTGGTTGTTTTTTATTTTATTTTATTTTTATAAATATGTTTAAAAATTTAATGGAAGTTCTCCGTGGAGTGTTTGGAAACATGAGAAATGATAACAGCGCACATGTCAGAATGAATTAATGTTAAGAATCGAGATGTCAAAAAAAAAGACAGGTTTGTATTTGCTTTTAACATGTTCTGACAATTGGGGAATGCCATTAAACAGTAAATAGTTGTGATTATATGGAGAGGAAAAAAAAGGAATTGTGATTCAATTGTGTTCTTTAAGTCCTTTTTAGTTTTTTTCTTTGCAGCTCATCATGTTTTGGAGATACCAAAACATCCTCTGTCATGAAGACTTTGCCATAGCGGAAAACTTAAAAGTGATTGTTGCAAAGTGCCGGTTTACACTGGAGGGAAATGTAACTTTAGTTACACTTGAGTTGCTAAGCTAACGTCAGCTCCACCATAATTACCCAGCTAGCTAGCAGGCTAAACATTCATGCTGAAAAAAGTAAGAAACTCAACCCCCAAACTCCTCGCATCCCCCTTCCCCCAAGTATTTCTCGGAACTTCTTAGTCCACTCATTCACCACGTCCACATTTGACACGTATCGTTTTAGATGTAAAACTATAACGAGTTAATTAAAAGATTCTGATTATCTCAGAGAGGGGTGGAGCTGCCCTACAGCGATAAGGAGAATGAATCAGGATTGCTGTGGCACCTGAAGCAGCTGGATGCCAGCACGCAGCTGTGGACACTCCACGGGGGAACCGCACCATCATCCCTGTCTCTTCTGATTGAATGAGTACTTTACACCCACTCATTATCATTAACCAAGCAGACAGGCAGCTGAGAAAAAAAAGCTCTGAACATTACACATAGGATTCTGGAGTGCAGTTTCTTAAAAATGAATTTGCCACAACGGAGAGGCAGAGCGAGCACTAATGATATCTCAAATCCAGAATAAAAGGATTTAGAAGGTGTACAGTCCTCTGCAAGGTCAGAAGTTTAGAATATAAATACCAGCTGTCTGCGTGAAGTGCTACGCAGAAAATGGCTAAATATTTTGTTGATTTCATTGCTGTGGGAAAAGAATGGGCTCAAACACGTCTGGCTTTCAATGTATACTTCCAACATACAGTACTTTCTAGGCTATAGGCAGCATGTGCTACTTAATCTGAGGTAATTTATGTCAGCATTTACTAGCTGCTCTGAGTTCATTTGCTTTTGCTACCTAGCCAAATTTATCCTTTGCTAACGCTACCCAGTCTGATTTGGGAGTGTATCTATGTTCCCAGGGTTCTATGTCCCCCAGATTTACAGTATCTCACAAAAGTGAGTATACCCCTCACATTTTTGTAAATATTTGATTATATCTTTTCATGTGACAACTCTGAAGAAATGACACTTTACTCCAATGTAAAGTAGTGAGTGTACAGCTTGTATAACAGTGTAAATTTGTCATTCAAAATAACTCAATATACAGCCATTAATGTCTAAACCGCTGGCAACAAAAGTGAGTACACCCCTAAGTGAAAATGTCCAAATTGGGCCCAATTAGCCCTTTTCCCTCCCCGGTGTCATGTGACATGTTAGTGTTACAAGTTCTCAGGTGTGAATGGAGAGCAGGTGTGTTAAATTTGGTGTCATTGCTCTCACACTCCCTCATACTGATCAGTTTGAAGTATCCCAGCATCAATTTGATCAGTTTTAACGACCCCAAACACACCTCCAAGATGACCACTGCCTTACTAAAGAAGCTGAGGGTGAAGGTGATGGACCGGCCAAGCATGTCTCCAGACTTAAACCCTACTGAGAATCTGTGGTGCATCACCAAATGGAAGGTGGAGGAGAACAAGGTCTCTAACATCCACCAGCTCTGGAGGAGTGGAAGAGGACTCCACTGGCAACCTGTGAAGCCCTGTTGAACTCCATGCCCAAGAGTGTTAAGGCAGTGCTGTAAAATAATGGTGGCCGCACAAAATATTGACACTTTGGGCCCAATTTGGACATTTTCACTTAGGGGTGTACTCAGTTTTGTTGCCAGTGGTTTAGACATTAATGGCTGTGTGTTGAGTTATTTTGAGGGGACAGCAATTTTACACGGTTACACAAGCTGTACACTCACTACTTTACATTGTAGCAAAGTGTCATTTCTTCAGTGTTGTCACATGAAAAGGTATAATGAACTATTTACAAAAATGTGAGGGGTGTACTCATTTTTGTGAGATACTGTATATGGCACATAATGAACACATGACAAAGGCTCCTATGTTTTCCAGTTCCCAGGGTCCTCAGCTCTATATAGCACATAAAGGAATCTGAAAAACATGTTCCCAGCTCTGTATTTGCTTAATAAGACAATTGTTGTTGTGGTATGCTGATATTAATTGCGAATACGGAGCTGGGAACATGTTTTTCAGGTTCCCATTATGTGCTATATAGAGATGAGGAACATAGGACCCTGGGAACTGGAAAACATAGGACCCTTTGTCATGTGTTCATTATGTGACATATAAATCCGGGGAACATAGGACCCAGGAACATAGGACCATTTTCATGTGTTCACTATGTGCCATAGAAATCCGGGGAACATAGGACCCTGGGAACATAGATACACTCCCATGTGAGGTAGGTTAGCATTTGCTAACTAATCTGAGGTAATTTATCTTAGTATTCATTCGCTATACTGATGTAATTTTTGTTAGCATGTGCCATCTAATCTGAGGTTATATATAATTTGTGATCTTATTTGAGGCTATCAGGTCATACATAGTCTTTATAATCAGAGCTATTCAGAGATAATTTATGTTAGTATTCACTCATTTTAAAGTAAGTTTAATTTCTGTTAGCATATGCTACCTAGTCTGAGAAAATTTATCATTCAAAAACTAATCTGAGGTAATGTCTGTTAGCATGAACGACCTAGTTAGAGGTCATTTATAGTTCACTAGTTAATCTGAGGTAATTTGCCTAATCTTGTTTTAGCCTATTACTTTTCTGTGTCACTGACGCTAATCGTAATAGATATCTGAATGCAAGTGGGATGAAAGCCGAGAATTTTATTTTTAATTGAAGACTTATATATTTAATCTTTGTGTGGGGGGAAAAACCCTACCCTATGTGTTATTTAAACTTTCTTATACAGCTTTGTGAGGATTGAAAGCTTTTATTTGACGTGGGGTCATAAAAAGAAAGTGCTGGTGTTTTCAAAGGCATGCTAATGGATTGGGCTCTGGAGGGTTTGGACTGTAGCTTACTCGGTGTCATAATAAAAAGAATCTCCAGATCCCCGCTTGGTTTGAGCCTGAGTCAGGGGTCAATTGTTTGAAGTGAAAATTGTGGCGCTAATCCTCATTGTACTGCAGAGAGCAGGGAAAACGGCCCACTCTTCAACAATTAGTGAAGACTTTTCAAGGTGCCCGTCCACATCACAACATCTAGTGCTCTTATGTGTAAATGGAGGCAAGGATGGTGCGGTTGATAGAGGGTTTTTTTTCCCATTTGATGAAGTCTGAAACACTAAACACAACCTGATTTTTTTTCTTTTGCCATCAAATATTTGCTTTAAGTATTTTAAGAAGTTGAACTTTGAAAACATAACAGCTTTGTGTTTTTCCAACGAGCCTGAAAGACACGCCGACATGAAAAGGTTTTACTTATAGGCTTCGGAAATTCATAACGATCTTTAATAAGTTAGTAAAGCTTTTACAAATATTGAAGCAGTTTGAAAGTATTGGAGTGGGATCTTTAAACGAAGCATCATTTTAACATTTTAATATTAAGCTAAAATCTTTTGAAGGCAAAAAAAAAACTCATTGAAGTTCCAAAGTGAGATTTTCACTGGAGGCATTTTGACACAACTGTTCGCAAACTCTAAACATTGGTTTCAAAGTGGCCTGAAGAATATGATAAAAAACAAAACCAGAGTTTTTCCTTACTATAGAAAGGCTTAGGTGTTTTTTTGTGGATCACCTTAAGCTAAATGAACATTTAAAAAGGCTTTTATTTTCATTAAATCTCAAACATGTTGTTTGGTGAAATTAATAGGCTTTTGACTATAAGTAAAATAAGTGTTGCCAGCCAATATGGTAAGTCTCAGGGTCGAAAACAATTTCAAATAACTTAACATTTCCTTCAAATCATTTCAAAACCCCAACTACCACCACCCCCCAGAACCCAGACAACACCTAAGCCCTCTGAGAGCCTAGAGAAAACCCTGAAAATTTTGGTTCATCTCAAGAAAACCTTCATGTTGAAGACAAAAATTCAGCAAGTGTTTTAAGATTATAACTTGTCACATTGGGTGAGATGGCCCCAATAAAATCTTGTCTGTATTCTATAACAGATTGTGCGCTAACGTGTTCTCCATGACAGATTATACAATTGGCCTGCAATTAAAGAAAATTACTATCTTCTGTTTATGTCATCAATCAGTGTGATCTGGGCTCATGCACAAAATGGGCTTGCCCTGTTTGGTTTACGATTCGCTGTTCCATGAGTTTGGTGTGATCTTAAGCAAGTCTCCTGGTGGCCATCGTTCACACTCTTTTAAAATCTTTAAACCTTTAAAACAAAATTTTCAATGCTGCCAGAACTTTGGTTGCAATTCAATTCAATTCAATTTTATTTGTATAGCGCTTTTTACAACAGACATTGTCTCAAAGCAGCTTTACAGAAATATAAACACGGTAAACAGATATTAAAGGTGTGAATTTATCCCAACTGAGCAAGTCACTGAGTGGCGACGGTGGCAAGGAAAAACTCCCTAAGATGTTTAAAGGAAGAAACCTTGAGAGGAACCCGACTCAGAAGGGAACCTATCCTCATCTGGGTAACAACAGACAGTGTGAAATAGTACAGTATGGTACAGTAGTACAATAGTACAGTAAATGAAGTCTGTATGGTCTTCGGAGCAGCCGTAGTCCCAGTAGAGAAGATTCGAGACTTGAGCTCCATCCAGAGGCTGAAATGATCTGGATCTCTAGTATCTCCAGAAATTCGTGTGTGGCTCGGCAAAAGGAGAGAGGGAGAAAAAAGATTATTACGTAAGTAGTAAAAAGTAGTAAAAATATAATCTAATCAGGGTAGGCTTGAGTAAACAAATACGTTTTAAGCCTAGACTTAAACACTGAGACTGTGTCTGAGTCCCAAACACTAATTGTAAGACTGGGGCTCTATAAGCGAAGGCTCTTCCCCCTGCTTTAGCCTTCATTATTTGGGGTACCGTCAAATAGCCTGCATCTTTTGATCTAAGTAGGCGTGGCAGATCATAGAAAACCAGAAGGTCGCTTAGATATTGTGGCGCGAGACCGTTTAGTGCTTTATAGGTTAATAAAAGTACTTTATAGTTAATGCGAGATTTTACTGGGAGCCAATGCATTGTGAATACGATCAGGGTGATATGGTCGTATTTTCTAGTTCTAGCTAGGACTCTAGCAGCAGCATTCTGGACTAACTGGAGCTTATTTATATTCCCACTGGAACATCCAGACAGTAAGGCATTACAGTAATCTAATCTAGAGGTGACGAATTCATGAACGAGAATTTCCGCATCACGTAGTGATATGTTTCTTATCTTAGAAATATTTCTGAGATGAAAGAAAGCTATCCTAGTAATATTATCTGCATGAGCATCAAATGATAGACTGGAGTCAATAATCACTCCAAGGTCTTTAACTGCTGTACATGATGAAACAGAAAGACCATCCAGAGTGCCCATGTAATCAGAATGATTACTTCTAGCTACACGTGGGGCTAATAAAATTATTTCTGTTTTATCAGAATTAAGTAAAAGGAAGTTGGTTAACATCCAACGTCTAATGTCCTTTACACAATCCTCGACTTTACTAAGCTTCTGTCTGTCCTCTGGCTTCGCTGAAACATACAACTGTGTATCATCAGCATAACAGTGGAAGCTAATTCCATGTTTACAAATAATTTGTCCTAGGGGAAGCATATATAAAGTAAAAAGTGAGCAATGTGACGGTGAACATGTCACTTTATGCATTCCATGAGCGCTGATCTCAACTCACGGCCGAAGAATTCTTCAGCGATGTACATTTACAGTTATGGCATTTGGTATACCCCTTTCTCCAGAGTGACTTAAATTTTATCTCATTTTATACAACTGAGTCGTTGAGGGTTAAGGGCCTTGCTGAAGGACCCAACAGTGGCTGGTTGGTAGTGCTGGGATTTGACGATCAGGAGTCCACTGTCTTAACCACTGAGCTACCACCGCCCACTGCCCACACGATGTGCAGTTTTGTCTGTGAGAGAGTTGAAACAAATTGAGCTGAAAATGCTACAGTGTAAACCCTGCTTGAGGCACAGTTTTGTCAATAAGTGCGTGCCTGAAACTTAACTGTTTTCAGAGGCTGGATGGCATCAATAACGTTTCCAAAGAATGCTGCCTTTCAACTTGGATGCAGCAACTAGTTTGGACAAAAATTGCAGGTACCAAACCTACATTTCTGGCAGTCGCTGGCCTAGTTCCAGAATTTTTGTTTTATTATGCAATGAACTATGTATACAGTTACTATTATAAGAACACGGAAGTAGTCAAAAATCTGGATCGGAAGGAATGAAGGGGTTTAATAAAAGAAGAAGAATCCGATATAACCACAAGAAATGACAAGAATAGTGAGAAACAGGATTTATCCTGGGCAGGGTTGCTGTGGATCTGGAGAATATCCTGGGAATACGCTGCAGAGACTGGAGAGAGTGCAGAGACATACCTACTGGCATGTTTTTGGGAGGTGGGAAGAAACCAGAATGTCTGGAAGAAAACCACATGATGACAGGTAGACCATGAACTTCTTACGAAGTTTGGTTCAGATTGTAGGGTCTACATATACAAATGTATACGTCTAATAAATATATTTTATAACATTAATAACTACGAACAAGACAAAGACGACATGGATAAAAGGCTCAAGAAAGAAATACCAATGAGCTAACACGAGAGAAGAAAACAAAACTTGAACAATAAGAAAAGTTCACTGAATACCCAGAGAATGGTGTCATGCACTGAGAGGGGTGATTCATGACAGCCCTGACCTCCTCTCCTACACATTAACCCTTCCACCTGCTGTCACTTTGGCTCTGTTCATCTTCTTATCAGAGAGATATTCAAAATTCCACCCCATGGTCCAGATGAGGTTTGCAGCAAGCATGTAGACACAGGTATCTGAAGTGGCACCAAAAAGCAGTCATTATCTCAGCAGGACATCCTCTTACACCGACAAGACCCTGATTGGTGGCTACTCTCACTCTACATGTCTCTTGGTCGGTCTCTTTCTCTTTTTGTGCCAAGAAGAGGTTGGCTGGAGTCAATATCCATCTCCATTTGGAAGCAAAGGATAGGAAAATTACGGATGAAGGCAATCCACTCTTTTCAATACACTAATTTCCAGTCAAAGAAGTACTATCGAATACTGCTTCACTATAAGGCTTTGGCAACCACAGGTTTATTTATATAACTGATTTATTATTTTTTTTGTTTCAAAGTAAGGGAGGAAAAACGGGGTACGCAGTAAACTTTGCCGCTGGCGGCTTGCCTAGCGGCGGTGCCTTTGATCGAAGGGTGGTCCGTCGGTCAAGTGGGAAAACCCTGCTCTGAACACTGAGCTGTACATGCAACCCAATGCTCTAAAATCCCAGAGATCCAGAGGGCAAAGAGAGGGTACGCCAATCAAGCAGTATTTCAACAGGCTCATAGTTTGTAGGATATATTTATGAAGGGCTCAAGAAGTGAAATGAGCATCAAATGAGCACAGCATCCAGGAAGGGTTAAAATACCATGCATTTACATACGTAATACAAAATATTTCAGATGTAAATGTAGTAAAATGCTAAATATGTTGGGTTTTTTTTAACAATATAAACGGATTTTGGGGGTTGGAGTTGGGTCAGTAATGACACTTTAAGGTTGATAATTTTAGCATTCTGGTGAATGATAGCTGATGCTAATGCTAGGTATTGCTAGGTATGGTTTGCCATTTTATGTACCTTGTACTCTGATTGTGCAAGGTGTGTTTGGTGTTTCTACTTTTACAGTTTAGAAAAGTAAGATAAACTAATGCTGCATTTAACTAAAGGCTGTAACTCATTATTCCTGACTGGAAAAAAACCCTACTCGGGAACTGGCAGGATGTTCTCCTTACCCCAGAGTTCAGCAACTGAAGTCAAATCAACATGGCCACTCGCAGTATCAACAGTAAACAAAGCAGCACTTCCTACTGTATATAATGTATTTGCAATCAACATAGAGTCATATTCGCTAAATCTATAAGACTGCTAGGTTGTTATAACCAAGACAAGCATTGAAGGCATCCATGTTTTTAACGCCACTTGAACTAGTTTGAACATAGCGAGGTCAAAAATGACGCATTTCTGAGCTCCAACTTCCCGCTTCTGAGATAAGTCAAATGCAGCATCAATAATCCACCTTGTTCATATTCATTAAACGCCATGACTGTTACTGAAGTGTTATTGATGTGTCCCAAACAGAGATCAAATCTAGGGGGCGTGCCATTCAGTGTAATCACTTGACACAACTGTCATTGATTGGTCATATGAATTTACAGTCTGGGGTAGAAATAAATCAGCCCTAGTCTCGCAACTCACATCGTACAATTGTTTGTACGTTTTCTTACAAACACGGGTGGTGGTGTTGTGCTCGGTTCCACAAACGTCCAAAATAATCCACATTTGTTAACAGCAAGAAAATATGATAGTGGGTGCCAAGATTTAGAACAGAAGAGGAAACTTGGCTCCACTGTGTCCTCTCCAAACGGTGCTAATAACAACAACGATTCAACATGCCTAACTTCTTTCTCATCTCATTCATGCAGATTAATTACTTTCTCATCCGTTTTTGTTTGATCAGCTTGTTACGTTTGAACGAACAAAGACGTACCTGCATCAATCTTAATTACTTTACCGATACTAAAAGTAACACAAGGCTTTGGGTAAATGTTAGCCTAGTTGGCAGCGGGGAGGTAAAGTCTCCTTCAAACAGAGATGGGGGAATCGATAAATATCACTCGGGCTGATTGGGCCTAATTAGAATTGTACAGAAGAGGAGCGGTGAAAAAAATGCAGTGCTGGGGAAAAGCTGTTTAGATTCGAGTTGGCGAAGCTGTCAGAGACAATTAGGCTGCAGTGTTGTTGGGAAAAAATGCAGTAGAATAAATTAAGAGTGTGTGTGTGTGTGTGTGTGTGTGTGTGTGTGTGTGCAACTAAGACCATCGCTATCTGAAGGTCAACAAAATTAAAGAGCGAAGTGGCATGACTTGTGAATGTTGTGTCACTTAATTTGCCGGTCCATATTAATTCAAAGTATAAAAATAATAACATTGAATTTAACTTTTTGACTTATTATAGACTGTAGCCTTAGATTCCTGTTATTGGATGACTGGACCCAAACTTGATGTGGTCTTCTGGTATTGTAGCATGTCCCCCTTTGAGGTTTGACATGCTGTGCCATTCTGAAATGAAAATGTTCTGCTATCAGAATGTCACAGAGCCCACTCATTAATGGCGGACACACACTTGACTTAATGCTGATAAGTGAATTAATTATAGAGATATGAAGAATTATGGAGATATTTGTCACATGTAGGGAGCAACCAGTACTTGACAGAAATTGTTGCAATACTCTGAATGTTTCTGTAGCCTCCCTGACCAGTTTTCTCCTGATCTTCCCATAAATTTTAGAGGGACGTCTGTCCATATATCCATCCATCCATACATTTTCTACACCGCTTATCCTACAGAGTCAGGAGGAACCTGGAGCCTATCCCAAAGAGCATGGGGCAAGGCGGGGTACACCCTGGACTGGGTGCCAATCCATCGCAGGGCACAGTTACATGCACATTCACATTCACACACCCATTCATAAACTACGAACATTTTGGACATGCCAATCAGCCTACCGTGCGTGTCTTTGGACTGCAGGAGGAAACCGGAGTACCCAGAGAAAGCCCCCGCAGCACGGGGAAAACATGCAAACTCTGCACGCACAGGGCCATGGTGGTAATCGAACCCCCAACCCTGGAGATATGAAGTGAACGTGCAAACCACTAAGCCACTGTGTGCCCTTCATGGTATATCCAATGCCTTTGAATTTTTTTGTAAACATCTCCGGATTTATATTTTTCAACAAAGAGATCCCGTACCTGCTTTTATGTTTATCAGTTTGTAGTGGTCAATGGAGACATCCCTAAGCATATTAATTTATAGTTTGGTGTTCCACAAGGCTCTGTTTTAGGCGCATATATATATATATATATATATTAGTTTTATTATTATTACCCTGTCCAGGGTGTACCCCGCCTTGTGCCCAATGCCTCCTGGGATAGGCTCCAGGTTCCCCGCGACCCTAAAGAAGGAGTAAGCGGTTGAAGATGGATGTATTATTATTATTATTATTATTATCATGATGATGCTTTAGGAATTATATACAATGTATGATGACTAAACCCTGCCTTATACTGGATATAAATGGATGTTATATGGTGTGTTTCAGAGGTCACAACACCACATTATGTGTTTGTGTGCATGCTGATCTACAGAGCTGGCCCAAGTGTGTGCACGTAACTGCATCCAGACCGATCCAGCTGTCAGCTGTGAGGTTTGGCTCCAGCTGCATGCTGCTGTGCTGGACTGCTGTGCCAGTGAAAATGTCTGTGGCCTCACTGAGGTCTTGCCGTGCATTATTTCACACCACACTCAACAGTCTGTGCTGCACACTAATCACACAGGTTTATTTTCAGATTGAGGCGATGCTCGATTACTGGTTCGAAACTAATTCAAAGATTTAAAAAAAATTTTAATGATTAATTGCTTTCTGGATGCCATCTAAGAAGAAAGAAATCAAAAAAGACAAATGAAGAGAGAGAGAGAGAGAGAGAGAGAAGAATAATAAAGAAATAAGAAATGAAAAATAAGAAAGAAAGAAAGAAAGAAAGAAAGAAAGAAAGAAAGAAATGGGTGGAAGACAGGTCAAATGAATGAATTAGAAAGAAAGAAATAAAGAAAGAAAGAAAGTGGAAGACAGGTCGAATGAATAAACTAGAAAGAGAAAGAAAGAAAGAGCGGAAAAGGGCAAAAAATTTGAACATTTTCAAAGTGATAACATGAGAAAATAAATCAAAAGCAGAAAGAAAAGTTAGAGAAGAAAGAAAAAGAAAAGAAAGAAATGTGTTTAACTCAATCTGATTTGTCAAAACGTTGCCCTTTTTGTCCTTTTAAAAAGAGTGCCAAAGTTTGCATTTCCCATGATTATGGGTAGACAAAGATCTCTTTTATTTTTTTTTTTTTATCTTAACCAAATTTTTGTATATCTTTATTTTGTTTTGGGCAATTTATCTACAAGGAAAAGAAAAACAAAATGAGTTCAAATTGAAATAAAATTAGACATTAATCCTAAACAATCGCTCGAATGAAATAAGTCAGAAAAAGTGACTTTTCTTTTGTGAAAATCTTAGAAACTGTTTTATTTATTTGTTTGTTTGTTTGTTTGTTTGTTTGTTTAACTTTATATATATATATATATATATATATATATATATATATATATATATATATATATGTGTGTATGTGTATATATAAAAGAATAATATATATATATATATACATATATATGATTTATTTTTACATATATGTAAGTGCAAGTAATTCATGCTTTGTTCAGGTTTGTCTGACACCCATTATTTAATATTAAAATTCATTTTTCTACATATTTCGAATCCAACACTGTGCTATTGTAGTAGTAAACACATGAACGCAGAGTCGGGATAAATCCAAGTCCTTGGGCCTCTTTTGTTTACACCTGTTGGCGGTCGTGATCACAGCGTGACGGGCAGCTGTCCAGGAAATTAGCAACAGATAAATGCTGCAGCAGGCAGGTGGGCTTTCTCTCCCAGGACTATCTGATTAATGAAAACAACACTGGGCGCTCAGAGAAAACAGACATCTGGGGGGAAAAAATGCTGGAAAACTCCAATTAGTAGCTCTGGAGATGCCTGGGGCATGTTTCTATAATGTAACATTAAAATGTAACTCTAAATGGATAAAAGGTACAAAGTTGTTTTTAATGTTATTTATGATTTTTAAAATATATAGTAGTTTACAAATATGCTATGATACTGTGGTGCAAGATTAATAAAATACTCATAATAACAAATAAGACATGCTGTAACGTTACTCGATTACATCACAGCATCGTGTTGTTTATTATTGTCCAATAACAGCATGACATGTCCTCCATAGCAGTATTCTCCTAATTTATGTAATATAATAATATTCAGAGACAGTATTGCACTTGCACTCATTAGATTTTTTTATTTTGTTTCTTTTGTTGTTGTTATTTTAACTTTCTTTTATTTGTAAAGTTCCCTTAAGCTGAAATGCACTATATAAATAAATTAGCCTTTCCTGTAATAGTTCTCAGCATGGGAAATAAATAGAAGGTTTTAAAATTCTGGAATATTTAAAACATAGGAAGTAAATATTTTCTGTTATTTAAGATTCTGCACTATTTCTACATTGCTATTTAAACATAAGCACAGTTGTGATATTGACCTGTTTACTGCTTTGTACAAAAGGTCCGATATTTCTCACCTCTGATCTCTTCTGTTGAAGCTGGTGTTCGGACGACACGCCGGTGGATTTGATCTAAAATCAGTAAGTTTTGCACAAGCTCGAGTGCACACTGTTGTTAAAGCATAAAGGGGACGAACCGAATGGTAAGAAACTTTGATCAGCTTAAATATTTCAAAGATTTGACTTTTCACTCAAGTTGGTGTCAATAATATAATCTGGAAATATGATCATAAAAAAAGATTCAAAATATAAGCATTTTTACTAGTGCTCTCAGACTGTGTGTGTGTGTGTGTGTGTGTGTGTGTGTGTGTGTGTGTGTGTGTGTGTGTGTGTGGAGAGAGAGAGAGAGAGAGAGAGAGAGAGAGAGAGAGAGAGAGAACAAAAGAACCCAGAAGACATGGCGGTACATTTCCAAAGAAAATATTAATCTAAAGAGAAAATGACTTATACATACACTTCTGTGAATTTCTTTCATTTCTTTGCAATATTACCTTTGAGAAAGTTTCTGAAATAAAACAGAAAATTTGCATAATCATCAGCATTTATTAAAGGTCTTATTTCTCTCTTCTCGTGTGTGTGTGTGTGTGTGTGTGTGTGTGTGTGTGTGTGTGTGTGTGTGTGTGTGTGTGTGTGTGTGTGTGTGTGTGTGTGTGTTTGTGCGTGTGTTCCTGAGTCTGAGCTCATCTCTAGGATGTTAAATCAGAGACAGGACCAGGTTCAGAGCTGGCTGAAACAGAGGGAGGGAAATTATCTATACTCATGTCACTAATACTTTCTGTGAAGGTCATTCATACCATGCTACAGTAAATTATAAAGGTATTATATACATTGTTATAATTAATTATGGGAATGTATAACACTTTACAGCTGTCATTACTATGCTTTATGAATTGGTGACATGGTGATGCCTTATGAAAGCATTATAACACTGCAAAAGCATTACACAAGTTAAAATATCATGAACACTGTCAATTGCATTCAGCAGTTCCTGTTATAATATTACAATCAACCAAATATATTATTATTAAACTAATTTGTAGATTTTTTCAACTAAATTTACTTTACTTTAAATGTACTCTTATATATATATATATATATATACAGTATATACACACAATACTTATTTACAGACATTTCATAAAAAATTCTAAGCTCTAATAATTATATAAATATGTATAATATCTCATGAATGTGTTATAATATGTAAATATATATATATATATATATATATATATATATATATATATATATATATATATATATATATATATATATATATATATATATATATATTTATATATATATATACTATATTAATGATAATCGATTATTAAACCTATGTCTAGACTTTGATTATTTCAAGCTTGAAATAGCTGATATGAATTGGCAGATAATTTTCCAGATTTAAAGCAGTTATTTGTAGAAAGAAGCAGAATTATTTGCTGACTGGATGAGCACATTTAAAAACAGGTTAAATAATCAAAATATATTTATAGTAATGTCATAATAATAAATAATAGGTACATTTTCTCATTTGAAAGATATTTTCACTGGATAAGATCACTTTTTTTTTAGTAGTGAACATGTGATGAGCGTGTTATTCATAGGCCGTTATTCATATGAAAATTACCGCGAAGTCATATTAACATGTCAAAAATATAATATTCATTCCTAGATCTTGCTATACTGTTGTCTGATATATATATATATATATATATACTGTATATATATATATATAATCATTCACGCAATCTGCGATCGATTAGCGACCGACGTTTAGTAGTTCCCACTCAGCCTGAACTTCCAACCTCAATCCGGACCACAGAATCTCTCACCATCTTCAAAAAACAGCTAAAGACCCACCTCTTCCGTGAACACCTAACAAACTCATAAAAAAAATAATTAATTATTAATTAAATAAATAAATAGGGCGCATGGTGGCTTACTGGTTAGCACGTTCGCCTCACACCTATAGGGTCCGAGTCCTGCCGGGACATGTGTGCGGACATGTTCGAGTCCCGTGTGTGAGGAGTTTGCATGTTCTCCCTGTGCTGTGGGGATTTCCTCCAGGTAGTCTGGTTTCCTCCCCCAGTCCAAAGACATGCATGGTAGACTGATTGGCCTGTCTAAAGTGTCCGTAGTGTATGAATGGGTGTGTGAGTGTGTATGTGATTGTGCCCTGTGATGGACTGGCACCCTGTCCAGGGTGTACCCCGCCTTGTGCCCGATGCTCCCTGGGATAGGCTCCAGGTTCCCCGCATATATAATATATATAAACTGTACGTGTTTACTTTACTGTACATGATCAGAGTGCAATCAGACCAGAGTGGTGTCTCCATCCGTTCCAGCCTGTTTCCCCATCCTGTTTCCTGTCGGAATTTGTAGTGGGTAAATAACATCTGTTCTGTAACAGCGTGTAACACCAGTTATATCAAGTTTGAGATGCTAAACGAATCAATAAGCTCAGCAGGCAAATTGAGATGCGCAGTCTGTAGCAACTTCCATTTTAGTGTCCTGTTTTCTTTCGGCTTGTTTCAGTGAAGTCCGGGATGACTCTGTAGGCTTTCCATGCCCCTTTTGCTTTTAAGACATAAGCTTTAAATCTTCCTGATAAGGAATTCATTAAAACAGGACAATTAAATAAACAGTTCAGTCACAGGGTTTTTTAAGTTAGAACAGACTACTCCTCACATACTGTAACAACTAAGTCACTCCGTTCACATAAACACATTAAAACACTACAATATGGCTAAAAACATTAGTTTAAAAAACAACATTTCAAACACTTAATGATGAACAGAAAACTGAAATTTTAACCAGGTCTTATGCTGAGTGCTATAACTTCTTAGCTGTCACATCTGTCACTTTCCGTGACGTAAGGGAAGATAAGGCGGATGCAAGAGCAATGTGAATGAGAGTTTTATTTAAAGAGACAGGTAGACAAATCCAAATCGTAATCCATAAACCTAATCCAAAACAGGCAAGGTCAGACGATCGGCAAACAGGCATACACTTTGTATAAGGCAGAGATCAAGTTCGTGGTCACGGAAAACAGGGTCAATAAACAAAACATGAAACGTGGCATACACCGAGGGACTGGTAGCGGAGAAACCAATTAACTAACCTAACTAACCTAAACATTAAACATGAACTAGAACTATGACTATGACTATGACTAGAAACTAGAAACATGGAACTATGATTATCGCATTAAACTTATCTAATCTAACATCTAAATCATCTAAGGCTAATCTAGTCTAATATTCATTGAATGCTGCAAGGCACGCGGTACATATGCTGACATGATTACCCTGGTAACTGCTAACAGTTGAGGGTAATCCAGACACACGTGACATGACAACCAATGACAGGACGGGGAGGAGACATGACATAAACAATAACAAAAGCACGTGTTGAAATGTCACTGCTGTCCACCTGCTCGTGCTCGTGCATTCGCGCTCACATTCCATAGCGCGCTGCACAAAGGGGGACTCATGACATAAGCATGCTGAAAAAATATTTGAATGACCCAATCCCTGATTGCACACTGGGACACTTCAATGTTTTAATGTCAAATATTCAAATTCATTTGATATTAAACAGTAAAAACAACAACAACAACAACAACTATTATTACAGTAATAATTGGGCTTGTGTATGCCATAAGCCCTTTATGACAGTTGACATAAACCTACATGCTTTCCACATAAATCTACACACACTTTCTTACGCTTTCTATCACGGCAAAATGTATAAATATAACGACCTTGAAGGTTAAAGGTGAATCTACAAGGGTTTCGAACTTCAGCCTCGTTTTCAACTACGCTTCACGAATCACGATTTGGATTACTGTGTTTGCCTCTGAGTTTGCGCTTCACGCTTCGCTCGCCTGTCTGTCTGTTCTTGTCCGCGCTTGCCTCCCTCCTGGTAACGTAACAGTATACTTCACCCACCCTGGAGGCAGCGGGCGGCCCGGATTGGGCCAAGGTCAAGTGATAAGCACGCAACACGAGCAGATTGAACGCCTCATGGAACATCTGGAGCAGCTCCGCATCACTGAGGGGCAACCCGTGGCCACCGCTGCTGCCGGCTTTCGTCCCGCTTTTCACCGCACACATACTCCAACTGCTCACGCAGCACTCGCACCAGCCCCACCGGTTGTGCACTACTCGCCCATGCTGACACCAGAGCGCTATGCCAGCGAGCCCGAACGATGTAAGGGTTTCATGCTGCAGTGCAATTTATTCTTTGAAAATAATTCAGAGATGCCGGAGGAGTGCCGGTTGGCACACTTCGTTGAGCTACTCTCCGGACGCGCCCTGGAGTGGGCCACGGCAGGAGGCATGGTCAGACCCGCGCTCACAGAGTTCCTTGCACGCTTCCAACATGCATTCAACCATTCCCACAGTTTCACAGGGCCCCCGCGACCTGGTGGATTATGCCCTGGAGTTCCACACCATCACTGAACGGAGTGGATGGAATGAGCCGGCACTTAAGATCGCTTTTCATCAAGGTCGCAACCCCGAGTTGGTTCGGGTACTCGAGTGATGGGGTGACCAGCTGACCCTCGACGAGCTCATCGACTTGGCAGTAAGGCTGGACCACCTTCGCAGCACTAACTGCCCCGCACTGTGGAATCCTGTACCCACTGAGCCGCTACTTCCCACAGAGCCCATGCAGCTCGGCTGGGCATGGATCCGTGAGGCGGAGAGAGAGAAACGACGCAGAGAGGAACGGTGCTTCTATTGCAGGGAGAGCACCCACTTCGTTCGCCAGTGCCCGCAGAGGAGGGCGCGATTGACAGAGGAGGGCCCCAGAAACCAACCCCGTTGTCCCCAGGTGAGTGCATTCCAATTATTTAAAACAGGTTCTTTAGTGTTACCCATACTGCTCAAATGTTCAGGAAAATCTTTTCTGCTTTCAGCGCTCATCGACTCTGGGGCAGCTCAAAGATTCATAGATGAGCAGACAGCGCGCACCCTCGGCCTTCCCATTCAAGCCCTGCTCCAGTCACGTGAGGTGCACTCTATCGACGGGTCCCCCATAGGAGTCGGGGTCATCTCCCGTCGTACGGCCCCAATCACCATGCAAGCCAGTGCCCTCCATCATGAAACCATTTTCCTGTATGTCACAGAATCTACTCGTCACCCCATCATTCTTGGCTTGCTGTGTCATGACCCCCAGATATCCTGGATGACCAACCAGATAACCAGGTGGTCCCCTTTTTGCCTACGTCATTGCCTGACGGGTCCCACAGTACCGGTAGCCACCACCACAGTGGAAAGCCCCCTGTCTCCTGTCCCGGTCACCGTACCATAGGCTTATCATGACCTCCGTGAGGTATTCAGCAAGGAATACCGCAAGCTGTCTACCTCCCCACAGGGCCTATGATTGTGCCATAGACCTCCCCGGCGCCAGCCCACCACGGGGTCGAGTGTACCCGCTCTCCCAGGCAGAACAACGGGCACTGAACGCCTATATTCAAGAGGCACTGCAGCAGGGGTACATCTGGCCGTCCACGTCATCCGCATCCGCTGGATTCTCCTTCGTGGAGAAGAAAGGGGGGGGTCTGCAACCGTGTATCGATTATAGGGGCCTCAACCAGGTGACCGTTAAGTACCATTACCCCCTGCCACTAATGCTCGCAGCCCTTGAACAGCTGAGATCCGCGTCCTTCTTCACGAAGCTGGACTTACGCAGCACGTACATTCTGATCCGTATCAGGGAGGGCCATGAATGGAAAACAGCCTTTAGCACCATTTCCGGGCACTATGAATATTTGGTCATGCCTTATGGACTCGCTAACGCTCCCTCAGTGTTCCAAAACCTGATCAACGAAGTCCTGAGGGATCTACTGGGGCACTGCGTTGTCGCATATATTGACAACATATTGATCTACTCGACGTCCCTGAAGGAGCACATCAAGCAGGTCCACCAGGTGCTGTTTCATCTGATGGAACACCAGCTGTATGTGAAGGCAGAGAAGTGCGAATTTCATCAACGCACCATCACGTTTCTGGGATATGTCATCAGTCCAGAGGGGGGCACCATGGACCAAAGCAAGGTGAGGGCGGTGGTGGAGTGGCCCATGCCCCGAACTGTCAAGGAGCTGCAGCGATTCCTCTGCTTTGCAAAGTTTTATCGGCGGTTCATCCGCGACTTTAGCAAGATCGTACAACCCCTGATAGCCCCCATCCTCCGACACCCGGACCCCTCCAGACTGTTTGTCGTGAAGGACTATATATCCCAGCCACACCCGTGCTCAAGTTCGCTGGAATACTGAGTGCAAACACCTGTGTGTCATCCAAGGTTATTTAAGACCCTAGTAACAACAACAACTTACCAGTTACCATGCTCACTACTTAAAGGTGAATCTACAAGGGTTTCGAACTTCAGCTTCGTTTTCGACTACACACTTCACTCGCCTGTCTGTCTGTGCTCGGTCCGCGCTTGCCTCCCTCCTGGTAACGTAACAGACCTAACATGTTATGATGGCATTTCACACATTTGAATTACATATGAAGATGCAGTACACATTTATGAAGTGTAAATAATGAAGAGTCTGTGTTATAGTACAGTTCATCATTAGTATCTACAATGTTATAGTGAATGAACAGATGTTATAAGCTACTATAACGCATTGTGTGACCTGAAATTGATCAGGTTATAGAAGCTTTATAAAGCATTATGGATCTATGAAACTGTGTCCTGTGTCATAGGAAAAGCACAAGTTGTTTGCGATAATGCATTTTAACTATAGCAGAACCTATGTTTTTGAATATTTTAGCATTAGTGTCTGCAACGTTTCTATAAGCAGATGTTATAAGCTATTATAATGTGTTATCTGAAATCAGGACATATAACCAGTGTCCTAAAATATGAAATATGTTATGTGCTGAAATCAGGACAAATAACCATTATAAAGCATTATAGATCTTTGAAAACTTTCTGAATGTGATAGGAAAAACACAAGCTGTTTGCTATAATGCATGATAACTGTATCAGAGACTATGTTATAGTAAAATTCATCATCAGTAGCTACAATGGTTCGAATAACAGATGTTAAGCTAGTATAATGCATTAAGTAACCTAAAATGATCAGGTTTTAGAATCTTTAAGCATTATGAATCTACGATACTTTCCTGAAAATGATAGGATGAACACAATGTCTTTGATATAATGCGAGTCTGTTTAATAATACAATTCAACATTAGTGTCTACAACGTTTCTATGAGCAGAGTCTATGAGCCATTATAATGGGTTATGTAACCTGAAATCAGGACACATGTACAATCGTTATTAAGCATTATGGCTCTATGAAACTTTTCCGAATGTGATCAGATGAACACAGTTTTGTTATAATGCATTATAAGTGTAGCAGCGTCTGTGTTATAATACCATTCAGCGTTAGTGTCTACAATGATTCTATGAGCAGATGTTATAAGCTATAATGTGTTTTGTAACCTGAAATTACAAGGTCATATAATTGTTAAAAAACCCTTATAAAGCATTATTGATCCTTAGCTATAATGAAATAAGCTGTTACTTTAGAAACTTCATCAGATTTATTAACTTTTTATAATTTTTTATATTCTGTACCTAGTAAATATATGTTTTATGAAGCATATTATTATTTTCATACATATGCATTTAATTTTATTTTAAAAGAACACAGAACTCCCGAATTATTGGCACCCTTAATGAATTATATTGTGGGGGAAACAAATGAATAACAGTGACCATTGTTTTGAGCTTAAGCATAAGCAGATGCTGTATAGTTTTAATTTAGCACAATATTTTGGCAAGGTTTGTTGTTTTTTGGTTAAAAATGAGCTGGCACCCCATGATTAATATACAGTGAATCCAGAGAAAATGCTGCTGTTGTGGTGATAATAATAATAATCATCATCATCATAATCGTAATAATTATAATAATGTATATTATAGTATTCTTGTAATGTTTTAGATAACAATGTGTGCTAGTTGACATGCCAGGGAACTGTTTGAGTGGAAATTATTGTTGGTAATATTTGTTTGCTCATTTTTATTAAGTTTGCAATAAATTTAGGATTAATTTACTGATTGCAAGTCAAGCAAATCCTAATTATGTACAGGCTGAACTGTATAACTGTTATAAATAGGCTAATTGTATGTATATATGTAAGAATTGCACTTTAATTTATTTAATTAATCAAAATTTTACTATTGTTTTTTTTTTTTTGTCATCACAGAGGTCTTATATGTGACGTGAGAGATGTGTCTTGCAGTACAAGTGCATTTATACAGTAGGTGAGCCATGTGGAGAGGGCATAATCCTATAAATCATACTGGCTCTATCCTCAGTGATTTATCCTCAAAAGTCCTTATAGGAAAAGTTCTTAAGGCAGCCAAAAAATGGGAATCAATCTCCAAGTACACAACAAGCACAATCTGGCTGAGGAATTGACAGGGTTCACCTGAAGACCTCCAGTAATGGCAGCTGTGAACTTCCGACCTCTTGGGCTAAAGGACTTTGGAGAGATGGGTGTCTCGTGGCCATAGCTCATAATGTCTGCTGTCTGTCTGCTCACAACACAATACTGAGGTAAAGGAAATGACAATTACATTATTATTATTATCATTAGTAGTAGTAGTAGTAGTAGTAGTAGTAGTAGTAGTAGTAATTATTGTTTATTAGTAGTAATTATTAATTATTATAGTGGTAATTTCACATACAGCTCCTTAAAGTGGTCTCCTCAATATTTAGTGTAAAATGATTAAAGGTGGAGATTTGATTTGTTCCATATATATATATATATATATATATATATATATATATATATATATATATATATATATAGTATCTCACAAAAGTGAGTACATCCCTCAAATCTTTGTAAATATTTGATTATACCGTTTTCATGTCACAACACTGAAGAAATGACCCTTTGCTACATTGTAAAGTAGTGAGTGTACAGCTTGTGTAACAGTAACAGTTTGCTGTCCCCTCAAAATAACTCAACACACAGCCATTAATGTCTAAACCACTGGCCACCAAAGTGAGTACACCCCTAAGTGAAAATGTCCAAATTTGGCCCAAAGTGTCAATATTTTGTGTGGCCACAATTATTTTCCAACACATGGAGTTCACCAGAGCTTCACAGGTTCCCACTGGAGTCCTCTTCCACTCCTCCATGACAACATCACGGAGCTGGTGGATGTTAGAAACCTTGTGCTCCTCCACCTTCTGTTTGAGGATGAGGATGCCCCACAGATGCTCAATAGGGTTTAGTCCATCACCTTCACCCTCAGCTTCTTTAGCAAGGCAGTGGTCATCTTGGAGGTGTGTTTGGGGTCGTTATCATGCTGGGATACTTCAAACTTCAAACAGCACAATGTAACTCCAAGTGTTCCCTTTATTTTTTTTGAGCAGTATATATATATATATATATATATATATATATATATATATATATATATATATATATATACACACACATATCATGTTATAATGCATTAATAAGGTATTACACATATTGTTCTAATCTTTTATTCGAATCTTTCTAGCATATCATGAATTAAGTGTTCATAGCACGTCTTATCATGGAGTACTACTTTAGCACAGCACGTTATGAGAAGATATAACGGCGACATAATTTGCTATAAGAACTATTCATAATACATTCTTTTAACAGTTCATAAATGCATTATAAATGATGCTATAACTGCAATGCCTTTGAATAAATATTCATAACAATGTGTAATGCCTTACGAATGCTTTATAACATGCTATGTATTATACCTATGGCCTTCAAAGAAAGTAGTACCGGTAGCACACACAAATGGAAGGATTACAGCAGCTCAATGCTGCCACTTTTAGTGAGTTATGAAAGCATGCCCTTCATAGACTGTGTTAGACATCGTAGACTTTCCATAAAGCCTGTATTCAGCTCTTGCCTCATGAAGCTCCGTTATTGTACTGTACTGGAATTAGTCAAGAACTTTCACGTAATTAGAACATACAGTAAGTATTAATGATTAAAACTTAAGTTTTATTTATTTATTTTTTTGTCCATCAAATGTCCACAGTGACCTCTACTGGCTGAAGGAGTCATCACACAACAGGCTAATGAAGCCTTCATCCACAACCTGTCAAAACTGAGACATCTCCATCATTCCCACACAGTGCAGAATTCCTGAGCAAGAGCTGATTTTCATTTTATTTTATTAATCGTTTATTTCAGCTTAAATGTTTCATAATTAAGAATATATTGAGAAATCCTTATTTGAAAATGAAGTTTGAAGCTTCACACTGTTTTCAGAAACAGATCGAAATGCTATGCTTGTATCACTCAGAATAACCCTTTTTAGTGAAACATAGATTTAATTTAACATTTCTTTATGATTAGGTATTTACTCACTTAATTATTGTAACTGTGATCATCTGGTGCTGAAAGATCCTTCTTTGTGTGGTTTCTGCTGAATAACCAAAGAGTTCTTATGCATATTAATGTTTTGCCTTGTGGGGGAAAACGACACACTTTAAGTAAAAAAAAAAGTATGAAAATTAATTGAATTGAATATTGAAAATTAATCATGTGTAAACAAATGTGAAAATATAACTGAAAACTGCCAAATTAACATAAAAGGAAATTAATTTTTTCGGGTTAAAAAAAAACTAACAAACAAAAATACAAACCACATACACTACATACAAAAAACTAATCTTGTCAAGAAAATAAACAACACAAAATGTAATAAATACATAAATAAACAACACATGAAGCATGACGCATGAGTAAAATTCACGTCATGTAAATGCTAAATAATTATGTTTTTCGTCATATGCACGATGGATTCGGCCATCAGGTCAACCGCAGTACCATGGAGTCAATTTATGCTTTAAATATATATATAATGCATTTTTTAAAAATGCAGAAAGAGATTAATATGTTTATGATCAGTTTGAGCTCAAGTTAAAGAGCTCCGAATTCCACTTGATGTTTTGCACTTTAAACAGGACCGGGTTGCCTTTTTTATTTTTCATAAGGAGTCGTTAAATCTCTGGCACTCTCGGCTCGTTATATTTCAGCCCGAATGCACCACGCGATAATTATTTTATCATAAGAAGTGATAAAACAACCTGAGAGGGCTAGCGGAGACGCCTCGGTCCCACATTCACCAGGAGCCCCCCCCCCCGTTTTTTTTTTTTTTTTTTGTTAACGTTGACGTTTGATGTCTTAATTGAATATGTTTATAAGTATGCGAGCTCCCTTGAATTTCACGAGAACTGGGTTATCTTGTTTAGTCGCTCAGACGGCGTCCTCTGGTTCACCCCGAAAATTCTCTCTGTTTTTTTTTCTTCCCCTCTCTTCCCCAGCCGCCTCTTCGGTTCTTTGATCCTTCTCTGCAGACGGCGTGAAAAGATGACAGCTTCTCAACAGCCGTGCAGCTGGAGGAGACCTGAGGAGAGGACTTCTTGCAATTTTGATCATTTGCGGGATCAAACAGCCTCCGGGATGGGTTAAGAATGCTTCGGTGTGAAGCGTGCACTTTTTTTTAAGAGTCAACATCACATTCCTGCCCTCTCTCTCTCTCTCTCTCTCTCTCTCTCTCTCTCTCTCACACACACACACACACACACACACACACAGTGGAGGAGGCCAAAACCCAAACCCATCCTTAATAAGATCAGGATTGTAACGTGGGTCTACTGAGACTTGAGAGAATCTGCAATCTTTGTTTACTCTCCTGTACACACTGCAATCTGCTTTACATGACTCCAAGCAGTGCAAAGCTACAGCACATGTTCCGGATGAATTCATTCTTAACACGAGTCATTACATCAACCCACTTCAGCAGGCACTACATTTTTGGTGGAGTTCGGACAAGGCACGAATTACGTGCTTCGTGATTGACCGTAGAGGAATGTTGGAGGAGGTTAGACTCAGGAGAAACACTAGGATCCATGTGGAGTGGTTTATTCATAGACGAAACAGTCAACACTAATGATCATAAAAATACCAAAAGTAAATGATCCAAGATCATAAATGAGACAGGGAATCACAGGGTCAGTGCGAGATAACAAAGCCTCAGGATATATATCAGAAAGACTTCGCGTGGATATGTGTGTGACGTAAATCTCCTGCTCAATTTGCGCAGTGTGCGCACATACCTTTGTCATGTTTTATGTTATTAAATCAACACCGCAAAAATTCTCTTTGATTCATGGAAAGTGGATCTTAATCGATGGTTCTGATATCGTGTCATTACGTAACAAAAAGATCGCTGACTGCATTCAGTCAAGGCTAGACGAAAATTCTCTTAACATGAACTGATTAAGTGCGTTTTTTAAGGACGCAAAACAGACGACGTTTTGAAGACCGTACTCTAACGATACGATTTATGTTATGGTAAAAAGTTCATAGTGCAGTGAGCACTAAAATTTCCTAACATCAGATTAAGTTGGGCAGCATCATCACTACCCTATTTGTATTTCCGCTTTTAATGTCCGTAAATCAGACATGCGAATAAAACATGAAGAGGAAGTAAATAACAGAATTATGGATGCGTCTCAATCAGATTCCTGGTTCAGTAGTTAGTGTGCTGATCACGATCGCTAAATTCTTCCAGTCCCCCTGAAATTTCACTCCCTAAACAATCCCACAGTGCACCACAATAAAAAAAATTTAAAAACAGTGAGCATTTCTTGCTAGCTATGTTCACTTACTGGAAATAACGTCGTGCTTTCTGAAGCCTCTTGGCTAAAAACAAAAGGGTGGACGAAGTCTCGGCTAACTTTGTCGAATGTAAGTAGCTCCTTATCATTGTTGTGGCTCTCGAATGATTACTTACTTTAGCGATTTTTATACTTTACTTAACGTTCTATATACACTTTTTATGATTTTTTTCAAATATCCACTAGCTCGCTTACAATCCTGTTTGAAGCACCATGATAGAAACATGTGTGATTAAGCTAACAAACTTATATGATATATAATATCAGAAAGATATCGGTCCTGCCTGTTTTTGTTGATAAAATGCGAATGGTGAGATTTTACAATGCAAGTATGCAGTCATGTCGCCAGAAATTGAGTCATCAGTACCCCAGTGCTTAGTAAGCCAGGGTCCTTACCAGTGCCCGAACTCATGTATACCATATACTGATTCAGGAGCTGATTGAGACACACCCTGGCCCTCTATTGGCAAGGCAAGGAGAGTATTATACTGGGCAGTTGTGCATGTGATGCATGTGCATGTTTTCCAACTATGTATTTGCATCTCTACTCTCTTTACTCTTTACACATGCATTAAGAGTGAGAAACGTGTTCACACTGGAAAATGTACTTAGACATGCTCTCAGAGCCTGCTATGCACTGGAAAATGGGCAGAGCCACCAGATTTTCATAGTAACACATGTTTTTTGCTTTGATTTCCTTCTTCGTTTTGATTTGAGTCTCCGCCCCCGTCTTGTTATTAGTTTATCTCTCTATTGTGTCTTGATTCTGTCCACCTGTTTCCTGTTTAGTCCCTGATTAATTTGTATACTCGTACCCTCCTGCATCTTTTGTTTCAGCACGACGGCTCGTCATCATCATGTAAGTTTCTGAGCCATGTTTGCACGCGTTTCCTTTGTTTTCGTTTAATCCTAGGTTAAACATCCTGGTTTTTACCCTGTGCTCATTTTCTCCTTCATGGCTTACGTATTACGCCCGTGTTATGTTGTCTGATTCACCTGAAGAAAATGGATGTCGATTTTATACTCTTGCGTCCTGATACTGACCTTACGATCCAGTGACAAGTTAAAAACAGACAAAAAAGAAAAAAAAACGAGAGACTGGTGAACTACTGTGTGTAGCTGGAGCTGCTAGAACTTAAGTGAGAACAGGAAGTTGTTTAGCAGACATCCCACAACGCTGTAAAATGTATAACGTAAATAATCGCGAATTGCTGTTATTGGAACATAATCAAATTCTGAAAGTAACTTCTAGCTATCGAGGTGAAATCTACAGACGTTAGGTAAATGATTTCAGTTATTTATTGTAAAGAGACATAAAGACACTGCCGTGGTGGTTCGCTCGACTCTGGAGCCCGTGTCCCACAGCTGAACCCATCATGCTGTGTTTCACTCGGCACTGAGGGGAATTTATTCAAATATTCCATCCCACACACACACACAGCTGCCAGTGTTGCCTTATGAATGTGCATAGTATTATACACTCAGGGCATTCTGAAATGTAATACTATGCTTATTTACTATACACACCTTTCTTTTTCTATCAGACGCTGATTGAAAAACAAGGTCAACTTGTTTTTTTTTGAGGCTACACCAGAATACTACTACTACTACTACTACTACTACTATAATAATAATAATAATAATAATAATAATAATAATACTCACCAGCACAGCCTGTGAAATATCGGCATATTCAATTAAACAGGTCATTTATATTGTTAATACGTCTTAATAAAAGTCATAAATCAGTACGGATTGTGTCCGACGCCTTTTGATAAACAATTGCTTGCTCATTTTTCACTTAAGGAAAGGAAGAAATGGAGCAATCGCACCGCACACATATGAAGGGACATCAATCACATGAGACCTCATGGCATGAGGTCGTGATGGATCTACGCTGTCGAGTCGAGTCGGGCAATTCGGGTGTTATACGATGAGAGACAACTTCAGAACCGCCCGTGTTTAAGATGTGAAATATTAAATGTATTTATTAGTCTGTGTGAAAGAGTTTAATCAATTCTAGAAATAAGACAATTTGGAATCTGACTATTTGGAATCAGACACAAGTCTGTTACTTTCTAAACCGTAATCTCTGAGTATATAAAATGCCAAATATTCTTTAGTTTCTTTTAATGCAGTTCACACGAATATGTAAGGAATAAAGCTCTCTGTGTCATGCGGTTATAGGAAAACAATCAACAACAGGGTGGTGTAATAAAGCTGAGACACTGGTGCCACCATGAAGCTATAAACAGTCTTTCACTCACCTCTCTTTTAAAAAGTAAATAAGACATAAAACAGCGCAGCATGTCATGTTACAGAGGAATCACAAAGCGCAAACTCCTCTGTCCTGAAGATTTCGGAAAAGTGCTGACACTGGAGAATCCTATCAATCCATACATGATAACTAAATGTCACCGTATATAAAACTTCACCATGTCAAAGATTACACACGTTTTTTAATCAGTTTATGCGAATGAGTGGTTACTATAGAAACATATAACGTCATTTAAAAATAATAAAACACCTTCCGATTAATTCAATTCAATTTTATTTGTATACTGATTTTACAATGGACATTGTCTTAAAGCAGCTTTACAGAAGTATCAACACGGTATACAGAGGTGCGAATTTATCCCAACTGAGCAAGCCACTGAGTGGCGACAGTGGCAAGGAAAAACTCCCTAAGATGTTTTAAGAGGAAGAAACCTTGAGAGGAACCCGACTCAGAAGGGAACCCACCCTCATCTGAGTAACAACAGATATTGTGAAAAAGTTCATTATTGACTTATATGAAGTCTGTATGGCCTTAGGAGCAGCCGTAGTCCCAGAGATCTGATTAATCTGAGTCCAGACTTCACCAGTGCTCTGGTACAAAGTGTGTTCAAATCGGCCCGCACTGCAGAGGAATGGAAGAACCCAAGAGTCCTGGAGTGATGTTTCTTCTATACACAGATGTGTCATGTCAATCCACGTGTTCTGCGAGTTTCACCGCCAAATAAATCTTTTTCAAACGCTTCGTAAACGCAGCGCTGGTTTATAATTGGAGGCGAGCTCCAGATGGCTCACAGCAGGACTTTGAAACCGACATGAGGAACAATAAAAGCGATAAAAACGACGGAAAAGCTTTTCCCCCCTCAAGCAATTCACTTCATTTAGAACAAAGTCATTACAGGATGAAACATCATTTTCAGACACAGGCCATTTTAATTATACAGAATATATTCAAATTGCACATGTATTGGTTAATTTTTAAAAGAAAAAAAACCCGATTGGACTTTTTCAAGTTTCAGATTCTAATTTCTCTTGTTGTGGAAGACATCGAGTTCGGGTTGGCATCAGATGGGCATCAGGTTGTAAATATCATCTGTGCAGGTCAATCAGTGGTCCGAAACGTACAGTCCCCTACAAAACTATTGGAACAGCAAGGTCAATTCAATTGTTTATGCTTTAAACCAAAGACATTTGGGTTTAAGAACAAAAGAAAATTATAAAAAAAATTATTAAAAAAATTATAAAAAAAAACTTTTGGTATTTACATCCAGATATGTTAGACAATATAAAACAGAGAACCTTTTGTATAAGAACAGCAATTTTTTTGCCAAGTAAAAGTGTCACAGTAAAGTAAATAACACTTAATATTCAGTTGCGTATCCCTCGCTTGCAATAACTACATCAAGCCTGTGAATCACTGACATCACCAAACTGTTGGTTTCTTCCTTTGTGCTGCTTTTCCAGGCTTTTACCGCAGCCTCTTTCATTTATTATTTGTTTTCTGGGTCGTTTCTCACTTCAGTCCCCTCTTGAGGAGGTGAAATTCTGCTCAATTGGGTTAAGGTCTGGTGATTGACTTAGCCAATCTAAAACTTTCCACTTTTCCCCCCTAAGGAAATCCTTTGTTGAGTTGGTAGTGTGTTTTGCTGCATGATGAAGTTCCTCCTGATTAATTTGGATGTGTTTCTCTGTAAATTGTCATTTCCTTGGCCGTCACATTCAGCATCTGTTGCTCAGTACACTCAGTGGTTTCTTTCTATTTCAGGACATTCCAGATTGTTCTATTGGCTACGCCCAATGCTTGGGCAATGCCTCTGATTGATTTTCCTTCTTTTCTCAGCTTTAAAATGGCTCGCTTTTCTCCCATATACAGCTCTCTGATCTTCATGTTGATTTATCCTTTTTAACAACAATTGCAGTCTTCACAGGCTAAACTGAAGCCGAAAACCAAGATTAGATGTTCAGAGCTATTTCTCAACAAACAATCTAACAGGACACACCTGGGTAACAAGAAACACCTGTCAGTCATATGTTCCATTATTTTTGCTTGCCTACAATTTGGGTTTTCTGATGAAAACAAATGTGATATGTTCTATGTCGTACCAGGAAATATAAGCTGTAATTCTAAACTCTCTTCTCATATTCATTGTTTGATTTCAAACCCAAATGTTCATCTTCAGTCTACAGCAAAAAATAAATGAATTGGCCTCACTGCTCCAATAGTTTCGGAGGGGATTGTAAATAAATGTTCCTCCTCTTACCTGGAGCTTTGGAAAGTTTCAGTTTAGTGACATTTTTAGTAGAGCAAAAAAGTCATGGCAAAGATAATTTTCTGAATTTTTTTTTTTTAAAGATCTGAAAGTTCCGATTTCAATAATTATCTAAATGTAAATATTTTAATATTATTTAGGAAGTTATTTTGTTTTGTTTTATTTGTAGTAGCGGTAGTAGTGGTAGTAGCAGTAGTAATGGTGGTAGTGGTAGTAGCAATAGCAGTAGTAGTATTAGTGGTAGTGGTGCTGGTGGTAATATTAAAATTATTAGTAGTACTAGTACTGGTAGCAGTAGTAGTAGTAGTAACAGTAGCAGTAGTTGTAGTAGTAGTAGTAGTAGTGGTAGTGGTAGTAGCAGTAGCAGTAGTAGTAGCAGTAGTAGTAGTAGTAGCAGTAGTAGCAGTGGTAGCTGTAGTGGTAGCAGTAGTGGTAAAGGTAGTAGCAGTAGTAGTAGCAGTTGTAGTAGTATTGGTAGTAGTAGTGGTAGTAGTAGTGATGGTAATAACAGTAGCAGTGGTAGTAGTAATAGTGGTGGTGGTAGTAGTATTAGTAGAGGTAGTGGAAGTAATAGTAGTAGTAGTAGCAGTAGTAGTAGTAGTAGAAGAAGCAGTGGTAGTAGCAGTAGTCGTAGTAGTTGTAGTAGTAGAGGTAGTAGTAGTGGTAGTAGTAGTGATAGTAATAACAGTAGCAGTGGTAGTAGTAATAGTGGTGGTGGTAGTAGTATTAGTAGAGGTAGTGGAAGTAATAGTAGTAGCAGTAGCAGTAGTAGTAGTATTAGTAGCAGTAGCGTTAGCAGCAGCACTAGTAGTAGTAGTAGCAGTAGTAGTAGTAGTAGAAGAAGCAGTGGTAGTAGCAGTAGTCGTAGTAGTTGTAGTAGTAGAGGTAGTAGTAGTGGTAGTAGTAGTGATAGTAATAACAGTAGCAGAATTAGTAGCAGTGGTAGTAGTAGTAGTAGTGGTGGTGGTAGTAGTATTAGTAGAGGTAGTGGAAGTAATAGTAGTAGCAGTAGCAGTTGTAGTAGTATTAGTAGCAGTAGCATTAGCAGCAGCACTAGTAGTAGTAGTAGCTGTAGTAGAAGTACATCTTAGAGTTTTTCCTTGCCACCCAGTGGCTTGCTCAGTTGGGATAAATTCACACTTTCATTATCTGTATACCATGTTTCTAGTTCTGTAAAGCTACTTTGAGACAATTTCTATTGTAAAAGAATAGAAATAACATTTAATTGAATTGAATTGAATAGTAGCAGTAGCAGTTGTAGTAGCAGTAGTAAAGTGTGCTCAGCAAAACAGCAGCACCAGCAGCAACAGCAGCACACAGCAGCAAGTGCGCAGCAGCAACCAGCATAGTCGGGAGTAGCAACAGCACACCAGTAGCACAGTACACAGAGTTGCCACACCAGCAGCAGAGTAGTAGCGAAGCAGCAGCAGCAGCACCAGGTAGCAGTAGAGCAGCAGTGTAGCACAGAGTTGCAGCAGTTGCACAGCAGCAGTAGAGTTGCCAGAGCGCAAGGAGCAGCAGTAGCGTTGCACCACAGTAGCAGACCACCCAGGGCCCGCAGAGCAGAAGCCGGACAGCTGTCAGCAGCAGTACACAACCAGCAGCAGCATGTTGCGCACCAGTTGCAAGCAGCAGCGATCGCAAGTACCAACAGCAGCAGCAGCAGGAGCGAGAAAACACAGCGAACACATGCTTACCAACAAAGCAACACACACCAACACACACGTATTAGACTCATGAAAAGCAACCAAGACAGCAGCAGGAGTGCACATAAAACAACCACAACCGAACCCGCAAGTGGCCCCACCGCTACCAGTGCTTCACCGAGGTGTTTTACATCCGTTCCCCCAGCACTCGTCCCCACAGCGTCCCCACACAGGTGTAGCAACACAGCAGGCAGCTTCAATTTCCTGGCCCAATCGTTCAACCGAACACTATGTGGGGGTCCAGCCAGTTCCAGCTCGGTACGAAAAAGTGAAAGTGGCCGCGTCGTGCACCCGAGCCCCGCGCGTGTCCGCATCATCTACCCAAGCGGCCAGTAATATGTGTTAGGCCACAGCACAGTTTGTTTCGAAACATAAATGTCACAGGCAGTAAACCAACCCATTGTCACACACCCATGTTGTGGGCTCTCAGCACCCCTCGGGTAGTAGACCAAACAAGGAACGGGAGGTGTATTCAGTGGAATAAAAGGCTACTCTAGTGGTGTACAAAGGGGACAAGCAATTTACAGAAGTGTGTTGTTGCCACCATGTGAAAAACGAACAAAGCATTACATGTGGTGTTACCAACAAATCAATCAACAAAAACCGCGAAGTACACACACAAAAGAAAACAAGTACACACAAAGCAATGTAGACAGCACAGCACTCGAACAGTAGCCGCAGTGCAAGGCCCCACCTAGCAATCAACCCAGTTGCCCACACAGCTGTCGCTAACCCAGCAGTACCACCTGTCAGCAGTAGTAATAAGTAACCAACAGCACGGCGGCACAGCCAACCAGCAGTGCTGTTGTGCAGCTACAGAAGACAGCGGAACAAGCCACCAAGAGTAGCAGCAACCAGTAGCACCATAGAACGCAGTAGAGCAGCTGTAGCAGTAGCCAACTAGCACAGTCGCCGAAGTACCAGCACCAGTACCAGTAAGCAGCATCAGCAGCGTAGTTGTGGTGCAGTTGGTAGAGCGGGTTGTCCACTAATCGTAGGGTTGGCGGTTCCATTCCTGGCCCGGGTGACTCCACATGCCGAAGTGTCCTTGGGCAAGACACTGAACCCCAAGTTGCTTCCGATGGCAAGCTAGCACCTTGCATGGCAGCTCTGCTACCATTGGTGTGTGAGTGTGTGTGTGAATGGGTGAATGAGACACAGTGTAAAGCGCTTTGGATAAAAGCGCTATATAAGTGCACATTTACCATTTAGTAGTAGTAGTTGCAGCAGTAGTAGTAGTAGTAGCAGTTGTTGTAGCAGTAGCAGTAGTTGCAGTAGTACTAGTAGTAGTAGTTGTACTAGTAGTAGTAGTAGCAGTAGCAGTTGTACTAGCAGTAGTAGTAGCAGCAGTAGTACTAGTAGTAGCAGTAGTAGTAGTTGTAGTACTAGTAGTAGCAATAGTAGTAGCAGTAGCAGTAGTACTAGTAGTAGTAGTAGTTGTACTAGCAGTAGTACAAGCAGTAGCAGCAATAGTACTCGTAGTAGCAGTAGTAGTAGTAGTAGCAGTAGTAGCTGTATGTAGTAGCAGCAGTTGTAGTAGCAGTAGTACTAGTAGTAGCAGTAGCAGTAGTAGTTGTAGTAGCAGCAGTTGTAGTAGCAGTAGTAGTTGTAGTAGCAGCAGTTGTTAGTGCGTAGCAGTAGCAGTTGTAGTTGTAGTAGCAGCAGTTGTAGTAGCAGTAGTAGTTGTAGTAGCAGCAGTTGTAGTACCAGTAGTAGTAGTAGCAGTAGTAGTAGTAGTAGCAGTAGTAGTAGCAGTAGTTGTAGTAGCAGTAGTAGTAGTAAATCAGTTAACTGTGAAAAGCATGTATAATAAAAAGTAAACAGCTGTTCTCAGAGTTGAAACTCTTTTTCTTTTTTATATTCATGCTATTAATCAGCAAAACTAGTTCTCAAAGATTTAGATTTTTCACAGTAACAGCTTATGGCTTCATATTTTTACATTTAAGAATTTTACCAATTGATACATCAGGAATTGTATACATCAATATTCAGTTTAAATTAGTAACAAGTTCATCGTTCTTATTCTAACTTACTTTACTATTTTTTTTATTTTTATTTTTTTTACACACATCCAATAAATATCATTATCTCAGACCTTTTTTTCAGCCTGTTAGAAACAGGATGCAATGTTGATTTCATAATTAATCCTGGTAAATATTAACATTAATGCTATAACTATATCAGATTTTCAATAAACTAACACACTGTCATGCTGACACATATTGGAAGCATTATAAAAAAAAATGTTAAAATACCATTTTCAAATGAAGACCAAGAAAAAACAGGACATACTTTGTTTTTGTCTGGTTAATGTGTTTATTTCCTCCATGCAGTTCTGTATTTCACCGAGTTTTATCTGTAGCATATAATGTTCTACTGCCCTCTGATGGCCATTTAGTGCCACTGACATTACAAATAAAAAATGTATTATCCAATAACTATGAGACTTCTATAAGATTTTTGGTTTTAAATTTGACATTGAGGGCATCCTCGAAGATCCTGCACTATTTGACATCTTTCTACATCCTTACATTATTCAACTGCATAATCAAGGGCATTGAGGCAATGCAACGTATCAGCATCAATATGTGTATTGGTTTAGTGCATCGAATATTCATATCAGTTTTCATATTCAAATTTTGTATGGAGCGATGGCTTTATAAATACAACAGAAATGTGTGCACACCACTGTTAACTTGTTTCCAATGCAAAAACCGAGGGAAAAAATGCATCTTCCTTGTCCAATGCCCAAATTTTTTTTGGATTAGTTACAAGTCTTTTTGTGTGATTTTGAGATATATTTGGTTTGGGAATGTTGCTGAAACCTGACAATTCTTCCCACAGGCATCAAAAACCTTGTATCAGTGTGACGATTTCTGGCAAGTTTTCTAAAATATACAACTGTGCACCTACTATTCATATCTGTATTGTATTTGTTTAAATCTGCTCTATAGAAATAATGCATTTGTATTCATACAATCCCCTATTGTTTGTGAATTTCTGGATTGCTTAACAACATTTAGCTTTGGCGATGTACTCCATAAATCCATTTTCCATACCCCTTATCACGGGGAACTCTAGGCACAAGGATGGGGGGACACCGGACTGGGTGCCAAGCCATTGCAGGGCACAATCGCACACACACTGGAAATACCAAACAGCCATAAATACAATGCATGTGTTTGGACTGGCAGAGGAAACCGGAGTACCTGACCTCCTAAACACGAAGCCAAACCCCTGGAGCACGGGTAGAACTCTGCACACACATGGTGGAGGTGGGATTCCCAGAGGTGCGAGGCAAACATCCTAAACACTAAGCCAACATGCCCCACTGGCAATGTACAGAGCTGTTACTCTTATTTTGTACTACTTTTTCTTGCATGTATACATGTGTAAGTCTTTAAGTCAGGATTAAGAAGCAGGTTACAGGATCTAATGACTTCCTGATTGTCTGTCAACCACTTTGCTTGTCCTGCTTGATCCAAGTGGGCATTAGTACTTTTCTACTTTCTAAGTTAATACTTTCCAAGTGGCTAATTCTATAAGAGTGACAGCCGGTATATATATATATATATTCATATATTGTCCCCATCCATCCATCCATTTTCTACCGCTTATTCCTTCTTCAGGGTCGCGGGGAACCTGGAGCCTATCCCAGGGGGCATCGGGCACAAGGCGGGGTACACCCTAGACAAGGTGCCAGTCCATCGCAAGGCACAATATATATATATATATATATATATATATATATATATATATATATATATATATATATATATAATATACAGTGGTGTGAAAAAGTGTTTGCCCCTTCCTCATTTCCTGTTCCTTTGCATGTTTGTCACACTTAAGTGTTTCGGAACATCAAACCAATTTAAACAATAGTCAAGGACAACACAAGTAAACACAAAATGCAATTTGTAAATGAAGGTGTTTATTATTAAAGGTGAAAAAAATCCAAACCATCATGGCCCTGTGTGAAAAAGTGGTTGCCCCCTAAACCTAATAACTGGTTGGGCCACCCTTAGCAGCAACAACTGCAACCAAGCGTTTGCGATAACGTGCAATGAGGCTTTTACAGCGGCTCCTGGAGGAATTTTGGCCCACTCATCTTTGCAGAATTGTCCTAATTCAGTTACATTAGAGGTTTTTCGAGCATGAACGGCCTTTTTAAGGTCATACCACAACATCTCAATAGGATTCAGGTCAGGACTTTGGCTAGGCCACTCCAAAGTCTTCATTTTGTTTTTCTTCAGCCAATTCGGTGGTGGACTTGCTGGTGTGTTTAGGATCATTGTCCTTCTGCCGAACCCAAGTTCATTTCAGCTTGAGTACACGAACAGATGGTCGGACATTCTCCTTCAGGATCTCTTGGTGGACAGCAGAATTCATAGTTCCTTTTATCACGGCAAGTCTTCCAGGTCCTGAAGCAGCAAAACAGCCCCGAACCATCACACTACCACCACCATATTTTACTGTTGGTATAATGTTCTTTTTATGAAATGCAGTGTTCCTTCTACGCCAGATATACTTGGACACACACCTTCCAAAGAGTTCCACTTTTGTCTCATCGGTCCACAGAATGTTGTCCCAAAAGTCTTGGGGATCATCAAGATGTGTTGTGTGGAGAAATTAGACGAGCTTTGATGTTCTTTTGCTCAGCAGTGGTTTTCTCCTTGGAACTCTGCCATGCAGGCCATTTTTGCCCAGTCTTTTCCTGATGGTGGAGGCATGAACGCTGACCTTAACTGAGGCAAGTGAGGCCTGCAGTTCTTTGGACGTTGTTGTGGGGTCTTTTGTGACCTCTTGGATGAGCGTCGCTGCGCTCTTGGGGTAATTTTGGGCGCCGGCCACTCCTGGGAAGGTTCACCACTGTTCCATGTCGTCGCCATTTGTGGATAATGGCTCTCACTGTGGTTCGCTGGTTCCTCCCAAAGCTTTGGAAATGGCTTTATAACCCTTTCCAGACTGATAGATCTCAATTACTTTCTTTCTCAATTGTTCCTGAATTTCTTTGGGTCTCGGCATGATGTGTAGCTTTTAAGGATCTTCTGGTCGACCTTACTGTGTCAAGCAGCTCCTATTTAAGTGATGCCTTGATTGTGAACAGGTGTGGCAATAATCAGGCCTGGGTGTGGCTAGAGAAATTGAACTCAGGTGTGGACAACCACAGTTATAGTATGTTTTAACAAGGGGGGCAATCACTTTTTTCACACAGGGCCATGATGGTTTGGATTTTTTTCACCTTTAATAATAAACACCTTCATTTACAAATTGCATTTTGTGTTTACTTGTGTTGTCCTTGACTATTGTTTAAATTGGTTTGATGTTCCGAAAAACTTAAGTGTGACAAACATGCAAAGGAACAGGAAATGAGGAAGGGGGCAAACACTTTTTCACACCACTGTATAAACTGTTCCAAGACTGGAACCCTGTGGTATCCCTCGAGGAATTTGGGTCTGATTTGGTGAGAATGCAAACTGTTGAATTTTGTTCAAGTCACAGGGCTTTGGTTAATGATTTGGGTAGACTGTTGCATTGGGAATTGCAAAAATCTCACTGGGAAAGAACATAATGATGAATGAGAACCGTTTATAATAATTGATCTGGAGTTTTGCAATATTCCTCATGCGGTAGTAAGAGTGTTGAACACATACTGTTCTACAGATTTCTGGGGTTTGTTTGATTGTTTGGTTTGTTTAATTTTGTTTTTTGTCCAAGTTTGCATTTTATCAAAATGCAATAATACAAAGTACATACAGAGTTTCTTGTTTTTCCCGAACTAGCATAACTTTCACAGCTCATAAGCTAAATATGAGGCCTTACACCAGCTGAAGGTGGAATGTTGGGGGCAGAAAAACCTGAACCTCCACAAGGCCGGAAGGACCTGGAGTCTGCAGCAGGAACCCCATGTGCTAAAAGTCCTGGGGATTTCCATCCCATATCACATTTCCAATTGTCCTCAACTGGTTTCTGTTAAACACGTTTAGAGCTGTTCTGGGGTGTTTTTTTTTTCTTCCTTTGGACCATTTCTGAAAGAAGAGTCTGAGCTTGTGTCCTTCATCTACCCCAAACAATAAAGTTTCTACTTTCCTTGGCTAAAATTAAATATTAATGGAATAAAAACTAGGCCTGTGTTTCATTTTATTGGCTGATTACTACAGAAACTCACTCAAACGCCAATGGAAAACAAACAGAGTTCTCAGTGTTTTCAGAGATTTCCTTTCTAGTACTTTAATACATGACAGTTGTGGATCACATCTGGTCATCTCAGAGTAGCACGCAAACTGTAAAAAAAAAATCTGCAAAGTAATGACACTTTTAAAATGCTTGCCTGCATGTTATAGTAAAAATACTATAACAAGTGTTCTATTAGAAATACAATATTATTATTATTATTTAAAATACTATATTAAAAGCACTACAAAATATTAAACAAGATCAATATTTGGTATGCCCAGCTTTTGTCTTTGGCAAGTTAAACGTGTGTCCTTAAAGAAAGTGTAAAAAAAAAAAAAAATAATAATAATAATAAATAAATAAAATCAGATGGTAGGTTTTTCAGGCATTTTTATTGACCTGACATGGTTCTTCTTTAAAATTTATTTTCGTGTTACCTTTTGTCTTTTGTAACAGCATACACATTCCTGTAATTTTTAAAATTGTATTCTTAAAAATACAAAATTTACTCTTTTCTTGCACTTTTTTTTCAGTGTCTTTAAAACAAACAAACAAACAAATATATACCATAATATGAAATAGGATTTGCCAATGTCAGTACTACAAACATTTAGAAGTTTGATCAGAAGTTTTAATGAAACATTAAAAATAGAGTATACTGAATTGGCTTTTTTTGCTTTGTGCTCTGGATAAAAGTGTCTGTCGAAAGAATAAATCTATTCTCATTCTCATAATCTCATTAAATCTTACGACACACTATTATACAGATTGCACTGCTGATTTATTTCTTTCCACTGCAAAACCTTAACACTTACATTGCACATAGTATTGCAGTCATGTTGTCAGTTTGGATGGGTTTTTTTTTTTGGTTGTTTTTTTGTTTGTTTTTTTTTTTTTTTTTTGCTTTTGCTTCTTCTGGGTTTCTGTTCTCACATTATGTTGTGCATTGAAATGCTGATCTATGTTAATTGGCATTATGTGTGTAAGTAAATTGGAGACGCACAGAGAGGTTCGTCTGGAGGTTAGTGGAGGTAAACAACACACAGATTGGAATAAAAGAGAGAGAGCGTGTGAGGAGAAAGCGCTGCCTCACCTGGTTGCCATGGCAACAGTCTCTCTCCTCACTTCAGTACTCAGTGTGTAACGACAAGAAGCATGATTTTTTTTTTTTTTTTTTTTACCCCTTCTTGTTTTCATGGAAAAAGATGCAGGATTTTGAGTGCTGGCATGATCACGGCCAGGTCAGATTAATGTAAACATAATGAGCTCTCTTCATAGCTCTGCTATCATAAGGGTGATGGTTTTCAGCTATTTGTGGATGTAAAGAGTCTTTACATCCACACAAGGTACAGAATGCACTGGAAAACCTATCAGATATGCTATAAAGTCTCTCAGTGATTTGAAATACAATAGACAGTGGTTTATAAAATATATCTTCTAGTTTTATAGCTGCAAATTCACATTTTCAGCTGATGATGAACATTGCATATAGAGTACTCATAGAAAAGCCAGGGTTTGATTTGGGGGACTTCTATGTAGAAGTAAATCCCCCCTTTTTTTTTGAAAACTAAGAATATTTATTTATCCAATGAAAGCTTAAGGAATCCTTTTTTTAAGAGCGTGTGATGATTTTCAGCTTTGATTTCCATTGTTTTAAACCTGTTACAAAAAGAGAGATTTAAAAATAAATAAATAAACACTATATAACATATAACACGTTTTTAAATGAACATGATGGAACAAATATTTGTAGAACTCCATAATTTCCATTTTTCCACTATTATAGAGATACTGTGGAAAATGTCAAAAAATCATGAAATAAAAAAAAGATCCTAACGTGTAAAAACTTTAATACACTTTATCACTTGTAGGGAATCAAGGCACAAGGGTTGTTGAACATATTATCCATTAATGTAGAATATATAATACTCCTTGAAATCCCAGGTTATTTACCAAAACATGATATCCTAGTGGGATACTGTGTCTAAGTTTGTAGAGAATAAGGACTAGGGGAGTAGGGTGCCATTTTGGACCCTCTGTTGAATCCAAAATAGGTCACAATGTGTGAAGCAAAATCCATCGTAAACGCATGTGAATACATCTCGTAGACTGTAAATCGACCTAGGTGACCAAATAGCAACATTCTGAACCGCAATATTTCTTTTTTACACGTAAACCGAAGCCACTTCATGTCTCTAACGGGGCCTCTTTATTGTTTTCTGAAGCAGTGAGTGACCGCGCAACCTATCTGCGCACACAGAGGCAGCGCGAGAGAGAGAAGAGGGAGGGAGGGGTGGGAGGGTCACGCGCGCGTTGATTTGACGGACAAAAGGAGCTACCAATCAGAGTGCGAACGCGCGTTCGAACGGGCCAATGGCGACGCGGGCTGGAAAAGCGCGCGCGCCGCGAGCACTGGAACGGGCGGGTTTTTCGTCAGGCTAGCTCCGCCCTCAGCGCTCGAGCGTTAGGTTGCGCGAAGGCTGCAGTTTCAGTTTGTTTTATTCACCATTTTGTGTAGCTGAAGGTAAAATATTAAAGTAAAACCCTTTCAGCGCAGCAGAGCTTTCTACCCGTTTCATTTACTTTTACGATTCGGGGAAAAGGGGGGCGTTGGTGGTTTTTATGCGACGTTACATTGAGTCGGTCAGTTGGTAAACCTATTTTTTATTTTCTACCTTTTTTTTCCTTTAAAAAAAACCCTTCCACAGTGTTCCTGCAAAAATGTCAAGACCAGTGAGGTACGTTAGATTTAAAATGTCCTCCTCGTGCGCTGCTGCATCGATTGCGCGCGTGCACTCAGGAGTTTGTTGGCTTTCACGCATGTGCCAGCGTTGCTTTGCTTAATAACCTCGATTTACTAGTGTTTATTTTATTTTTTTTGTATTTTCTAATGATTCAGGTTGTATTTATTCGGACGTTTTGCTCGTCCTGTGCACAATGCATATTCGCAAATCTGTTTTGCATGCTTCATTCTTTTCCCTTCCTAACGTGCATGAATCATCCAGATATAACGCAATGTTGCAGACATTTATGCCTGCTAAACGCAATCAGGTTCAGATTTTTTTCCCCGAGCAAGAACATGGCCTCCCATTCATACTAGGCTCAGGAACGGGAATAAAATCTTTACACTGAAGGGCTACGGAAGAGATTTTATTTGAAATGAAAAGCCTGTCTGGATGTGCAGAAGACGCAGCGTTGTTCCGCCATGCCTAAAGAATCCATCTTGAACCGATCGAAGATTAATAGATATATGTTATCATTTATTTGTGTTGAAAACGCGTTTGATTAAAAAAAAAAAAAGACGCTGCTGCGGCTCGCGCTCAATTAACATGACGGCGTGACGCAACAAAGGGGCGGGGCATGTTTAGTGACCACACCTCCTTTGCGCTCTAATCTACTCAAAGGATGTTTTTAAAAAAAATACGTGAATATCTTAATTTCGCGTTTATGATTGATTTATTTGTACTTTTTTTTGTTTACTGAAAATATGTCCGAATGAGGACAGTTATTTACATCTACAATCCCTTCAGATAAGGATGTGAAGTATTGAATCTTTTTTTATTATTATTTAATTAAAATAAAATAGTTTGTAATTGATTTTCTTTCTGTTTTTTGTTTGGAAGAAAAATACAAAAAATATGGTGAATTGCTAAGGCTACTGGGGTTGTTGGGCATAAAAAGAAGAATTAACTATTTTGGCTGTGATCTGTAAATTTGTGTAAAAATTTAATTACTATAAATGGCTGCGTATGTACTGTATAACTTATCAATGAAATATAAAGTGTATTATTGGTTAAATAACGCCATAATTGCTATTCGTAATGAAAGGATGAGAGAAGAATATAATAAATTACAAAAAGTAACAGCCAAAATATTAAATCAGACTTAATTAAATTAAACTTTTTTGATCCCCAAGGGGAAATTCAAGAAGTGTCACGTGACATCATCACGACGGGCATTCAGCCAAAGCCCTCTTCAATTCATGGGCATCGAACACGAGTACAGCTAAAAGGTCTCATTTACCAAGTTTCATCACAATAAAAAAAAAAACATTTTAAAAAAGCCACAGCAAAATCAAGCATCTCTGGCCGCAACAATCCCATATGGACTGTTTAAATAACATAACACAATCAATATAGAATGGATAATATTACCAAAATATACATGTAATATACTATATAAAAAGATAAATGTATTAATATTTAACTCCTCTCCAAAATTTATGACACAATGAATAATCAAATTATGTAAAATAATGCAGAAAATGTAATAATAAATGTCACCCCCAAAAAAAACCCACACAAATTCGAAATATGTGAAAGTATTTAAATAAGCAATATAGTATATAAGACTTGATTGCAAATAACAAATAGTTAATATTTACAGAAAAATTACAGAATTTAGCAAAACTATTTTAAAAATGCAACAAAAATGTCAGCATGTAATAGCTTTACGAAATTAAATGTAAAATCACAAATTATGTATATATTTTAAAAATAACAATTTAAACGATCACTTAAAATTAATAGTTTTTAAAGAACAGCTTGAGTAATCACTATTTATACTTTTATATCGCTTTTTTTCAGTAAATTTATTTATTTATTTATTTATTGTTTTTTAATATAGGTGTTGCGAAGTTATGCAGAAAAATGTAACCTGAGCGTAGTAGTAGTAGAGCTGTGCTTTATGGAAGATTATTGAATCGTTGCTTATCCTTTCCTCTGCAACTGAACCCATTAGGGAAGGTTTATCGTCCACGGCTGATATTTCACCTTTACTCAGCCGAGACGCGAGATTATCCGGCCCAGAAGGCCAAACGCCACACTCGTACGATCGGCACTTCTGCCGCGTCTTCATTTAGTTCTAGCGACCGGAAGAGGCGAGGATGTGTGGTTTGGGTTACCTGATTCGCGTCCTCGGTGTGTCCTGAACCGGATTTTTATTTGACGAAGTTGCTCTCTGTCACATCCGTCAGCTCTCTCGATTTAAGGAAAGCTGTCCAGGATTGTTTAATTTCTCCACGACAACATCCCATTGGAAAGACTTTCAGAAACAAGTCAGGTTCTGCAAACATCGGGTCGGGTAAATTTCGGCCTCCGGGTCATTAGTGAAGCGAATGTTTTGTGAGGAAACTTAAATTTTGTAAATTTCTGTTCTGTCTGAAGTGACCAATTTTACAATATTATTGTATTCATTCTACAGGAACAGAAAGGTGGTGAATTATTCACAGTTCAATGAATCTGATGATGCAGGTAATGTCTTTTTAAATAAAATGTTTTTTTTTTAGTTCTTTATTTCTTTTTTTGCACACAGATAAAAACATGAAAATGAATCTTCTCGGCTTAGAAAATCAGACATGAAACTTTCCGCTTTATAGACGACCTGAAATCAGAAACCTTTTGTAACAGTGTTTCCTTGTGCACGATTCATCCATATTAATCAATTCGAAGAAAAATGTCTTCTTTCTTCACACTAATGTGTAGATTTTTTTGATTATGTTGCTGTAGACAAAACTATATAAAGGAATCATATTCATTTTGTCATGTTTCACCTCGGCCTTGTCCACACCCAGTTTTCATAGGCTTGTGCGATTATTGATTATTCCCTGCTCATGATTGACTATTTAAAAAAATTAAATAGTTTAAAAATATAGGGAGGGGGGTAGAAGAAAAAAATATTTTGAATATTTCCACATTTTAGGTTTGAGGAGAGTGTGTAATGTTAGCTGTGTTGTCAGGAACTGCTTGCTGGCAGTGGCAATCATGAAGGCTGGATGGTGGAAGTTTAGGTAATTGTGCAGTTTATACTGAGTAAACGTTAAGTTTCTAATTTTCATTAACATTATTTGTAAAGAGTTGTATTGTAAAGTGTTATATTTGACACTTTGTCGTGGCCTGTTTTCATTATTTTAGGTCGAAATATTTGACCAGACTTTTAGATGACTCGTTTTAGCATACTCTGATGATAAATTGTGGAAGTGTAGCAGTTAGCTGGTTTGGTACTGTAATAATTATTGGTGTAAACGTCACTGGATATCTTAGCAGTGTAATCTTGTGTCAAATGGATTAAATCAATTTATTTTGATTGGCCGAAAAGCCTAAAGTCTTAAAATCATCTGTAACAGAGAAGCCAGACGAAACTGATTAATATACTTCTCTCTCTTTCACGCTCTCTCTCTCTTTTTCTCAGTAATGCTTTAAGGATGCTTTAAAGTCTGATATTATCTATAGAAAGAGGTCAGAGTCTAGATTTGTTTTGTGCAGCCCACTTTTCACAAACCAATCTAATTCCAGCTGATAAAACCAAAGTCCCGCCCACCCAAATCCGCCGTTCAGTCAGAACTTACATTGCATCTGACTTAACTCTTACTTAACTTTTTTATTAAACGTAGCTTTTGCTGCCTTCAAAGTCCTGACAGAAATATCATAATTATGAGGTGAGCGCACACGACCGCCTCCACGTTGTTCGTTTCTACGAGTGCTGACTTTCCGAAATGTGAGAGTGTCAACAGCCAATAAAACTTCATGGCAACCACAGATATAAATGTGCCGTCTGGAACAAACAGGGAGGTTTAAGCTGTAATTTCTCATGATAACTGTTCAGGTCTTCACTTTCTTCATCTGTTATTTACGACCCCCCTGAAATTTGAGCACGCTCCAACATCGTAATCACCACCCCGACGTCATCCGAGGACGATTTGAAGGAAACTTGATGTATCTTTTATTTATTGATTTTATTTGTTTCGTTTTACTAGTCTGAGGTTGGATTACGACTTTTAGAATTGTGACTTTTAGACAAGCGCAGCATTAATCACATTGCGGAACAAAAAACGTGTTTGAAATGTTGTTTTTAAGCTCAATTTTTCTTTGGATCCACATCTTTTAATGAATGCTTTTGAAAAACGAAACATTCCAGACTGAACGTTGCATCTTTTGGCCGATTGTTTTGATGCGTTTCCAGATGAGTACGAGCGAGGCGTGGACAAGCCCAAGAAGATGCGTGCAGCGCCGCGTGAAATCAAGCACAAAAAGTCCAAGAACTCACAGGAGGAAAGGTGGGCTTGCTGTTGCTTAAAGGAATACTCCACTTTTTTTATATATATATATATATATATATATATATATATATAAAAAAAAAAACATTGACAAGAATGACAACAAACACTTCCTGTACTGAGAAAAGAACAGACAGCCTGTTTACGTGACTCTAGGGGCAGACGTCAAATGAAGTCAAACATTTAAGTTCAGTAAAGAATACAACTCTGTGTCATGCTGTTATAGGAAATTAATCAATGACTGGATGGTGTGATGAATTAGATTTACTGTTACCACCCTGAAATGATTATTTTCCTAAAACAACACAACCATGTGTTTTAAGAAATATATATATTCCTCTTATACCAATTTTATAGCAATTTGCCAAGTTATACCACCACTACAATATACTTATTATTTTTTAAATCTATTTATCCATTAATAGTTACTTAGTATTCAATGTCCTGGAAACATGAAATAAATCAGTTCCCGTTTTCACCTAGCAGCTGTCTTAAACAGTCTTTGTCTCCCCAGACTCTCGTTGGTGTATTTATTTATTTATTTTTCACTTTCGTGGTTAATAAGATAAACAACAACAACGCCGCCACTGCGGCTCGTCGTGTCACTGATCATCCTGACTGAACACGGCTGAACCACGCTGCGAGTGAAGGCATCGTTATGGCAACCCAAATGAAAAAAGATAACATGTCCGCCAATACCAATGTCAAGGTACTTGAGCTAACACTAATTCTTTTTTTTTAATGATTTTTTTGTTGTTGTTTTGTTGTTTTTCCTAGTGAGGACTCTGATGACAAACTCTCCAAACCTAAAAACGATTCAGCAGGTAAGTGAGACTGTCCAAGTTGATATTAAGTTTTGAAATTAAATTTTCCTCATTTTCTTTTTTTTCTCTTCTCTTCTTTTTTATTTTTTGGCCGTCAGATGATTTTGGTAGCGAGGAAGAGAACGACTTTGGGGCGGAAGAGGAGGAGGACGAAGATGGAGGAAGCGATTATGAAGCCAAAAAGGGGAAGAAGGGGAAGAAGGGAAAAGTGGAGAAACCTAGTAGAAGGTCACTGAAGAGGAAACGGGATTCAGGTGGGTGCCATTACTTTTTCTTCTTTTTCCAGATTTATTTAGTTTAATATAGACCCATTCTTTAGTAATGCTATTCGAGGGTGTGTATGACGCTCTCTGTGTGTGTGTGTGTGTGTGTGGTATTCCTCTGGGCAGATGAGAGCGATGAGGATAAGGAGGTGAGCCGGAAGCCCAGGCAGGTGAGACAAGCCGCCTCCAAGGCTGCGTCCAAACAAAGAGAGATCCTGCTCGGGGACCGAGGGAGCGAGGACGAGGAGAAAGACGAAGATGAGCACGCCTACGTGGACCGTGAGTCCGTGTTTTTTCCTCATAAAACAATGACCTCAACGATTTCCTCTGAGTATAGATAAGATAAGAGAGAAGTTGAGATTATGGGCATTAAATCACACGTTTCCTGTTAATGATTCAAACGCAGTTTCATTGAGAATCTTCGGAAATTCTGTTGACCAATCAGGATTCAGCAGGTGTGTGGCTGTTCGAGGGGCAACGTAGTGAAGTAGTGAACTCGCGCTACAAATTTGCGTTATGACCCTGAAAATATACCGCTTCTCTCCATCCTTCTGACTTTCTGTTTCTGTCTCTCTTCATCTGTTTCTCAGTCTGACTGTTTATCTTCTTTCTGTCTCTCTTCTTCTTCTTCTTCCTGTCTTTCTTCTTCTTCCTGTCTCTCTGCATCTTCCTGTCTCTCTTGTTCTCATTCTTCTTCTTCCTGTCTCTCTTGTTCTCATTCTTCTTCTTCCTGTCTCTCTTTTTCTCATTCTTCTTCTTCCTGTCTCTCTTTTTCTCATTCTTCTTCTTCCTGTCTCTCTTTTTCTCATTCTTCTTCTTCCTGTCTCTCTTCTTCTTTGTTTCTCTGCTACCTGCCTTATCCTTATCTTCGTCTTCCTCCTATTTGTTTCATTTTTTCTTCTGTCTGTTTCCCTTTTTCTTCCTGTCTCTCTTCTTCTTCAGTCCTGTTTGTGTTATTTTCTTCTTTCTCCTCCTGTTCATTCTTTTTTCCTCATTCTTCTTCTGTCTGTTTCTCTTGTTATCCCTGTCTCTCTTTCTTTCTCCTCCTCCTCTTGTGTGTCTGTTTCTCTTCTTTTTTTTTCTTATTCCTATGTCTCTGTTCTTCTGCTTCTTCTTCCTCTTCCTTTTTATATTTCTCCTTCCTGTCTGTCTCTTTTTCTTGTCCCTTCTCCTCCTGTCTTTCTGTATCTCTTCCTCCTGCCTGCGTGTCTCTCTGTGTGTGACTCTATGAGGCAGGACTCCACTGAGTCATGTGTACGTGCCCGAGGTGACAGTGTTTTGATTTAAAATGAAATGGATTTCTTTCTGAGAAGCTTTTCAACTTCCCAAAAACGATTGCAGCGTCATTCGTGAGGTTTCGCAGCAATAACCCTGAGAGACGCCAGGTTCAGCCTACAAGTGCTTTCTGATGGCAGTAATAATAAATAACTGCGTTCAATTTATAAAAGGCAGCCGAGTGTTTTTACAGGATTTGTGATTTATTTCCCGCTGTTCGAGTGTTTTGAGCTTGTTTGGTTTTTTTAATTTATTTATTTGAGTTCGTCTCTATTGTAATGTTTAATCCTGACCTCATGGTTACACTTGTGTGTTGCAGAAGAGTCCGGTAGTGACGAGGACTTCATGGTGGATGATGACGACGACAGCGACTACGGCCATTCCAAAAAGAAGGGCAAGAAAGTGAGCCAGAGAGGACGCAAGGTGGAAAAGAAGGAGAAGAAATCCCCTAAACCCAGACTAAAGGCCACGGGTACGAAGCGCCGCTCTCCTCTGTGTTTTTCTGGTCGTGGTGAGATTGGTGTTCTGGAGAGACAGAGAGGTTGAAGGACAGGGACGGAGAGACAGGGACGTTGACACATGGGCAGAAAGAGAGAGAGACAGGGGGAGGGAGAGAGATAGGGGGTTGGAGATACAGAAGGACACAAAACTATGGAGGGATTGTGAGACGGGTGGACACAGATGGGTGGAGAGATCGAGGTTGACAGACATGGGCAGAGAAAGAGATCGATAGGGGCTGAGAGAGTGAGTGATACAGGGATGGAGATAGAGAAGGACACAAAAGGATGGAGGTATGGTGAGACGGGTGGAAACAGACCGGGATAGAGAGACTCAGGAAAAATCCTCTTTTTTATTGTTTCGTGATTACAGACCAGTGTTTTTCCTTCATATTGTTCCTCTCCCCCTTTTTTTTGCCTCACGCTATCTCCCGTGTCCATCTCACAGTCACCCCGAGCCCCATGAAGGGAAAGGGCAAAGGTCGTCCGAGTGCGGCGAAGGCCCTGGAGAAGTCCTCGCCTAAAGAGGAGGAGGAGCCCGAGAGCCCACCAGAGGACGAGGAGGAGGACGAGGTGGAGAAGAAGAGCTCACCGCCACCATCAGCCAAAAAGAAGAAAAACACCCCAGATGACGAGGAAGATGAGGAAGAGGAGGACGGTTCAGAAGAAGACGCGCCGTCTGGGGAAGATTAGCCGCTTCTCGTCTCGTTCGCTCTCTCTCTCCTTTCTTATTCTGTCTTTTTTTTTTTTTCCTCTCTCCTTTGGAGCTTTTTTTTATTATTATTATTTCTCTGTGGTGACCTGGCTTTTTTTTTTTTTTTTTTTTTTTTTTTTTTTTTTTAAACATTGTTTCTGTAAACCGTAAACATTGTCCCGGGAGGGGGATGGGTGGGTGGGTGGGTGTGTGTGAGTGTGTGAGAGAGAGGTAGAGGTAGAGGCGTATGTCTGAGAATGATGGATTTGTTTTTTGCTCTTTTTTTGTTTGTTTGTTTGTCTTTTTTTATTTTATTTTTTATTTATAGGTAAGAACTAATAAGAAAAGCCCGACGCTCCTCCACTGCTAACGGGCTGCTGCTCTAACGGTTCTTATTAAGTTCTGGTATCATCTCCACATAGTTCCTGGTGTTTCCGCAGCATTGGTCCCAGTGTTTTTCCTGCTCTAACACACTTGCCTCGACTTTTCTTCTTCTTCTTCTTCTTCTTCTCCTCCTCCATTCTCTTCCCCCAGCTCTTTCCAAGCCTTAGAAACACACACCTACAGAAATTTACACATTTGATCATTTTATGAATTTGGAATGATTGAAAGTCGCATATCTGATGCCTCCTGGAAGCCCCACCCCCTTCTCTGCCGCTCAAAATAATAAGCTTTCAGCTGGTGCTTGATTTGTTCTTTTTCTTTCTCTCTTGAAAGATGCATTGAAGTTTTCTGTCACGGTAAACAGAGAGTGTTTTGAGTCCATTAATGTGAAATAAATCTGTGTGTGTGTGTGTGTGTGTGTGTTCGACTTAGCTAACGTTAGACAATTATATATTCAGCATCGGGTAAATATATTCAGTAGGGATTCCATTGCCATTTTTGACCATTTTCTGCTGAAATTTAAATCAGACTTCGTGGAGGCTTTAATGCTAATGATGATTAGAAAGTGTTTTGCAACATCGTTGTTAACTTTGCGCACATGTTTGTATGCGCGTGCCTGCATGTATACTGGGTTTTACAGTAAACTCCCCCAAAGCCAGTCCGTACAGGATTTCACTCGTCGTCGTGGCCGAAAATGCTCGGACTTTTTGCTGTGGACTTTCAGGTTTTTTGGCGTAAAACGACTCGAAACGGCGAAATCGCGAACGAAACAGATTTACTCACCCTTTCGCGGTGATGTTTGTCGGTAAATGAAACTGTTTAGCTGTACTCGTGTTCGACGCACGTGAATCGAAGAGGCCTTCGTCTGAACGTCTCAGCCCGAATCTGCAGTAATTTTGGGGAAAATTGCGTGTTTGCTTGCTTTTGCGTTCATTTCTGCGATCGCAAAATGCCGGAGGGACTGCCGCACGCTACAGCGATGAGCCTGTAATAGTAATTTAGCACGCAAACAACTAGCTTATATTTACTGACTTGCAGGCGTTTCCAAAAATTAATCGAGTTTTCACAGGAATAATGAAAACAGTGTTTTAAAATATTGACCAACAAAATGTTTCAGGGCCTTTAAAAAAAAAAAAACATTTAAACTGTGAGTAAAGTCTAAACACTGCTTTACAATCAACCTGAGCCTTTTACTTCTACTCGCCTTTCGTGCGGCGCGTGTAATACAGAAGTAAGCGAGTTTTATTTATAAAGTGTATTAAAATGAATACAAGTTTGCGGTGGAGTGTTTGAGCAGGAAAACGCTAAGAAGATATGTTGTCAAGTTATAACAGTGCCAGGATTTAGGAAATTCCCCTTTTTCTGACTTTTTAATTTTGTTTTGCTAGGAAATTAGCGTTTGTTATGTGGTTGTTTTTCATTTCTTCCACAATTCCCCATAATAAAGCCATCGTTCGGATATAACCGTAGTGGCTCCGTGCCACATAGCATCCGATTATCTGCTTTTTTTTCTTCTTTATATTTAAAGGGAAAAAAGTGGTGTTTTCACGTGGAATTATCAAATTCTTCCTCGGGGTTTTTTTTTTTTGAGAAACCGTCAACATTTTGTAATGAACTTACATTTGATTTTTTTTTTTTTTATTTAAGTGTTCTTTGTTTAAACCCAGAGCTCTGTGTGTGACTTTAAGTAGCTTAATTGGTTCCTTTTCCTAAGATACGGACTCATTTTGAGCGAATGTAAATGGCGTCGCCCGGCATCCAGCACACACACACACACACGTTAATCCGCATAACCTTTCTTTATTGCGAGAGCTTCCTTTTTCTTCGTTTGTTCCTTGTATTTTTCATTTCATCCACTACGTCATCTCATATTGAAATCGTCTCTGCGGTTTTAACGTACGCTGTTAGTACGTACGTGTGTGTGTGTGTGCGAGAGAGTGATGGAGTCTTAAGCAGTGTAATGGTATAGGATGTTTTAAAAGAAGGTTTTTTTTTCCCTTCTTCTTGTTCTTTTTGGTGATGATTTGAGCCCGTGCACGCTTTTTACATGCTCTGCTTTTAGCCAGAGATGTAAATGTAAATGCTTTAACGCTCTGGAGAATTTCTCTCATTGGACTCCAGCAGCGGGAACGTGCTTTTATTAATAACGTTTTAAACCCAGATCTGAGTTCTTTGCAGCCTGCACCAAGGAGTTTATTTCATAGCCTTAAGCACTGAAAAATCTAGGAACTTGTTTTCCCCTAGTTGGTGTTGAAGCGAAAGCGAATCAGTTCCGTTTAAACCAGATCGAGGAGTTTGTAACGTCCTGTTCACCCTCTGCCTCTGTTCCTGTTCCGGCTTCAGTGCTTTAACATGATGGACTATGATCATTACTTCATCTGTACAGTCTGTTCATGTGCATGAACTCCTCATGAGGCTTAATAGCAACCTGACAACACGGTTCTGTCATTTTTGTGCCAGGCATCACCGAGTGTTACACATACCATACCCTTCCCCTAACCCCTTAACTCTTCCAGCTTCTGGATGAGCGTGTCGTCTCAAATTGTTTCGACTCTCAAAAATCCCCTCCCCAAAAATTTGACAATTTTTTTTGTTTGTTTGATTGATTTTTCTGTCGTTCTCCTCAGACTTTTTGTAATTTTTTGGGGTTTTTTTTTAAGAAAAGAAATAAAAATGTATCTTGATTTTAAAACAAATGTATGTCTTTTATTGGTAAATCAACATTTTTAGGAATCTAAATCTAATCTCTGAATCTGGTTCTCTATTTAAAAAGATAGATTAAAAAAAAACAATACAAGTAAAAAATAATGATATAAATAGATCTTCTAATGTTAATGGAATAAGTTAATAATTCAGTGGCTGAGTTTCAAACCCTTTTGGGAAGAACCATTTAAGGCTCACCGTAGAACCTGAGAAAAGTGTTTGCGATGCTGTCTGGGTTCTGGTCCAGACCTGGTCTGAAAGGCAATCTGTGAAACCCTTGATGATGCTAGGGGGAACCTCCTCCTCCTCCTCCTTCTTCGAGTGTAGCTCTGTTCATTCGTGACCACATGGCGTCACTCTTTCCCAAGTTTAGAGAGACAAAATCGTTTAAATAATTTAACGTTAACATTTTAAAATCTTCAGGACAAAACATTTACCCTAAATCAGGTCCTTCCAATTGAAGTGATACAATTTTTTTTTTAATGTCAACGTTATCTTGATTATCTGGGAAAAGCATATCATGTAACGATTATAGTGACCATTAAATATTGTGTGTGCTCGAGTTTCTCGAGTAAAGCCATCCATTAGGAAGTGTTTTTTTGTTTGTTTGTTTTTGTTTTTCTTCTGTGTGTGGGGATCTCTTAGTTTGTATGGATTCAGTGCAAAGGAACGGGGGGGGGAATACACAGTACAGATTGCCTAGGTTTTTGTCCCTAAATGACAAGGTACAAAATTCTATTTTATGATGGGATATTGTAAATACGATGACGACAATATCCAAACTGCAGATTCATTAACACGTTATTGTATTCATCTCCGCGGAACAAATCGACCAGAAAGAGTTTGGATAATAATATTACGTGTTCGCTATTTAAGGAGTAGAACACTCATTCAAATAATCAATGATGCAGTGCTGTGACGATCTGGATTTACTATTCTTTCTCTTATGCCACAGAAGTTGGCGTAAAATGAATAATGACTTTTATTTGTTTAAAACTGGCACGTTATACGTTTATCCATTAATATAGGAAATACGTTTAATGTTGAGGAATACTTGCTTTAACTTGTAGCTACTAGAAACAGCAGCTCCCTTACCTCTCTCTCACTCACTCACTCACACTCTCTCTCTCTGAGTACATAAGTGCAAAAGAAATTGTCATGTGACTAAAAAACTTGTTCTGGCATGATATCGGAGAACCTGCTAACTGTTACAAAGCACTGACGCTGGAGACTCCTTCCTTAAATGTTTAATAAATGTCTCCTTACAGAAAATTTCACCATATTGACGATTACACACTTTTTTGTTATTTTTTAAAATCTGTTTTCCTTGAGTGTCCTCTGTTAGTCCCTGTGAAAGAGCTGTTACTATAGAAACGGTAACGTATCGGAACGAGCGTGTTAATGTTATGATATTAACGTGAGCAGCAGTTAAACTGATGATATAGAGAATAAATCAACAAGTCCGAATGGGAAGTTTAATAATGCTGCGCTGTCACTCGTAGATGTTTTGCATGTTTTATAGTGTGTATGAAACTGCCATTTGGAAGTTTGACATGTTTGGCTTGGGGTGGTTGTTTTTTTTTTTTTTCTCGCTCTCTCTTTTTTCCTCTTGTCAGCCGTTCTTCTGAACAAACCGTCCACTTCCTTGTGAAAAACTGCACGTCTGACTCATCAAGAAATAAACCGACTGTGAAACCAGCAAAATGAACATGGCAGTAGCACTCTACGGTAACTTTATGCAAATAAAATTTATACTTGTATCGGGTGGGGCTTTTTTTGTTTGTTTTTTATTTCACTCATCTGCACATGGTTCAAATATTTTAAGTACACTGTAGTTTTGTAAAGGAAAAAAAAGCAGATGTGTTCACCAAGAGCAGGACTTTGCAGGATGCTTCTAAACTGCATCCAGACAGACTCATTTAACTGCATTTATTTTATTTATAATGGGGGGGGGACAAACTAAAATGAAAGTAAGAGCAGATCTCAACCTCCGCATAAAGAAACTAATTCATCTCGTGATAAATTTTTATGCTTTCTAAATCACGTAACAATCCATTAAACAGAAAGTTACTGCTTACAGTATTTTGCCAGTTTTATACATGTTTTGGATCATCGTACTGCTGTCGAAGCCAATTTCTTTTCAGTTTTGTGACTGACTGTGCTTCCACAATTTGCTTCCAGAATTTGTTGACTTGTTTACTGGAATCCGTTCTTCCATCCTGCTGTGCAGTGTTTTGTGTAGCTCTGGCTGTCACTCAACTCCAAAGCATAACAGGTCCACCCCATGCTTAATAATCGGCTCCTCCATCTGAATAAGCGTTCTTTCCATTAAATGCTATTCCTTATATAAACCTTTGGTGATTTTGGGCAAAAGACTTCCTTTTGTACTTCATCAGTCCATGGCACTTGTTTCCAGAAGGCCTCTTGTTTATCTAGATATTGTTACTTATTTGAGATGCTGACTTTTGTGATGGAAGGCTTTGCTTCTGATGACTCTTCCATGCTATCTGAGGGTTTTCTTGGTCTTGTATTGAATTCCACAGTTCCCCTCGACTGCCATTTCTTAATGACGTTTCGGACAACGGAAACGTGGCTGGAAGGGTTGTGATACAGTATTTTCTTTATAGCCTTCCTCCAATTGTAGGCATCAATTAGCTTCATTTTCAGATCCTCGGGAAGCTGCTTAGAGGTTGAGTTTTAGCACAAAATATTGAAGATTCAGAGAATTTATTATGCTCTGGAATTGTCCTCAGCTGATGATTGCTAATGACAATTCTCAGTTTAAGTTCTGAGACGTGAAGGGTGTCCTAACTTATAAACTTTACATGATAACCCAGATCCCCCACCCCCAATATTTTGCAAAAGTAAAACTGAGCTTAAATAGTAACTTTGCATTATTATTGGCACATTTAATAAAAAAAATATATATATAATAATAATTTGCTTGTGTGTATTACTTTTCACATCTCAACAAAATGTCATTTGTCCATCCAAATCTCACTAGCCAATGATTGTAAATCGCTGTTAAGCCCCGCACACACGAGATTTGTGCCAGAATTGCGAACGGAAACTTAAACGGAAACTTTGAAAGCGTAAAACTTTTTGCACAAATTCAATTCCATATAATATGAAGTCAAATTCTTTGAGAGTTAAAAAAAAAATACATAACTATTTAATAGCAACCTTTATTTATATATATATATATATATATATATATATATATATATATATATATATATATATATATATATATATATAATTTAATTAAATAAAACGTGAAATGTCCTATTCTTAGGTGATGGTTAACTTGGGTTGTCATGTAAACTAAAAATATTCAAGAAATTAAACTGATGTTAGAGCAGTTTATAATTTATGGAAGAATCTCATAATAATGTAAAAATGTTCAATGCTAAAATATCATGTAACAGCTCAGTGCTCTTCTACATGATTTTTCCTCTTCACATATTTCTCTTATTCCTGCGCTCTAGTTTTGTGAATGAGCGATGATGTATACTTCAATGTCAGCAATTTAAAAAGCTGAATTTCAGGTTGTACACTACACTGAGGGTTTTTGTTTTCGGTCATCAGTGGTACAGACTTCCTTATTAGACTCCTCCTTTCAGCTGTGTTTATTCTCGAGATGAAACTCTGGTCACATTGTATGTGAGAAGAGGACTGAACATAAGGATTCTTAACACACACTGAACCTGAACGTACGTATTGGGCATTTCTGTTTTAGCTTTTAACTAGAATTAGACACGATATTATTATATATATTTTTTTCATTTGGGTGAAATTGTGGTTAAACAAGTTATTGTGTAACTTAATGCTCTCATTTACAGCGTGGACACTTACTGGGAAACTATAAGATGTAAATCACCTCCAACTCACTTGCTCGCGTTGCTGTCATTTAACATAAATTATTATCTTTTGCTGTCTGGATTATTTGCCGTTGTCAGTGCGTCATGTGCGAGTTATCTTTATAAACATTCTACACAAAATTCCAAATTCAGTAATAAATAAGTAATTCTACCAGACTTTAATGAACACCTTCATCTTTTTGAAATTTTTTATAAGTCTTTCTTTTGTTCTTTTTTTTTTTTTTTAAATTGTTAGACCCCCCCATCCGAATTCATGAGATATAAACACAAACATTTGGATATGTTTTAAAATAATTTTGCGTAAATGAGCTAAAAATATTATGATGAATAAATGTGCAGTTTGTAAAATCTTTTGTTAATGTATATTACTGAAGTCTTTACCTAGTGCTGAGTAAATTATTACAAACCGAATAATACTCGAAAACATTACAAGTTTAATCATGGAATTCATTTGTGTGAATTCTTCTTTTAATTGCTGTAAATAACTAACACGACTATTAAAAGATGTAAGCATCGACTCTATTTTAATCATATGGAGAATATTATAACAGCTAATATATTTAATTAAATCAATTTATGATGATCTCTATAAACGTACATGATCAGACCAGGATCCTGGTAATGTATGTTACATTCATGAATTTGTCCAAAAATTTACATGCAAATGAGCTGTTCGAAGCTGTAAATCTACTGCTCTCATATTTGTCATCTGCTTGTTTTGTTTTTTCATCATTCCATACATCATTTTGTGGGGCCTAAATGTATGAACCAGATGTGTACAAGCAAATACAGTAGAATGTGGATTAAAGATCACTGTTTGCACCTTTCAATGAAAAGGAAACAAGAATATTGAACATTTCAAATATAATGAATCGAAAGGTTTATTTCTGTAAATGTTGATCCCGATTTTATTTCATGAATACAGAACAAGGTTCTAGAGAACATTCTGTACAATAACTAACTTTTAGATCAATGCTGAAATGTACTGCTTTTTTTTCTTTTCTTCATATTTAAATTCAGAAAAAAAATCATTTGATTTTAACTTACTATTTTAGTGCATCCCAAGAAAAACATAAATATAATTAAAAGACTGTTTCCTTGTTTTGCCATTTTCCCATTGTTTTTCTCTCTCAGCTTATTAAACGTGTTGTATTTACACAAATTTGTTGAGATCTTAGCCAAGTCTGCATCACCCCTAGCTTTACTAATCCACAATAAAACTCAGCCCGGCGTTTCCTGTGATTTCACGTGATTTCAGTTCTGTCCAAGTCATGTTAGTTTCTATCGGTGCGATATGATTCCTGTTCAAATAGCAAAATGTAAGAAAGCAAATAAGAAGTGTTTGACCGAACATCTGTCAGCCTGGGAAGGATCAGAATGTTAAGCCCTTATTTGCCTTTTAAGAGTTTTCCAAGCGAGCCGATTGGCCCGTGTCATTAGTATCGAATCTCCGAAGCACCTTTCCTGTCTAAGATTTAGCATAGGACTGCTCTGATCTTTATTAAACCTTAGAATGCCCAAGCTTTAGCAGTCCGGACAGGATCTCGTGGAGTTTTTTTTTTTGTTTGTTTGTTTGTGTTTATTGTGGACAAAAATACTGCAGATGGAAAGTTTGCAATGGAACTTACCGAGTTTTTTACGGAATATTACTTGAATTGCTGAAATTGCAGTTGCACAGAATAGTTTCGCACACTCTTTCACAGCAATGTTTCTTGGTAAACGAGACCGTTTTAGCTGTATTCATGTTTGACACACGTGAGTCGAAGACAGTTTTGGCTGATTGCTCAAAATCTGCAGCAATTTTCAAAGTTTCCTTCATTTTCTGTTCATTGCTGCGATCGCAAAATCCCGGAAGGACTGTCTTACAGTTTTGTTTTGTTTTTTACGTTTTTTTTATTATTATTATTATCTAAAAAGGAGATGCTGTTTATATGTAGTTGCAATGACGTAAACGATAACTATAAATCTTTTTTTTAAACGACGTGATGTTCTTTAATAAATTTTAAAGATGTAATGATTGGCAAGTTGCAAGTTGGCAAGTGTAAGAGGAATAAAACATCACCCTGGATGATTTTCCTTTAACAGCACAACAATAGACCAATACAAAGCAGCATTACAGTAATCTGCATGTACGTAGGTTTAGGTCCAAAACAAGAAAAACACCTTTGAGGAGGAACCCGACTCAAAATGGAACCCGTCCGGTTCTGAGTGACTCCAGATTATAAATCATTACACTTTGCATTTCAATGATTAATAATAATAATAATAATAATAATCCATACATCCTACACTGAGTTCTTTAAATACCATTAGGTTTGTGGCTTGGCAGAAAAGTAAGTGTGTGCAATTAGTGACGCAGACACCAGCAAACATCCCACCAGTCTATATACACAGGCATATATACACACACTTTTTAATCTAGCATGATAGTAATCCATGTGTGTTTGCACAGCAGTGTGACTCGAGTTGACTAAATGGGTGGTGATGCATCTGTGGCAGTTACGCAGTTTTCAGCTTTCGGGTTGTATGCTTTAGAGATCCTTAGTCACTTGTTCCTGTTAACGCATGCCAACTTTATGGTGCAAATAAAGCCACGCAGTAACGCACCAGCAGTTTTCCAGACAGAGAATCAGGAAGTGTGACAGAAATGACTAAGAATTTTCATAAGAGTTATCCATTAATGTTTCGTCACAGGGAAGTTGCCTGTAAGCAGAATGCAATAAGGAAGAAATGGTAGTTTTAGCTTTGTTGCAATGCAGCTTAATTAAGGACACGAGGCACTGGAAACTAACTGTTACTGCTGAGGATGGAGTTATTCACTGGACATGGAAAAAAAAAGTTAAAAAAAAACAAAACAAGCCAAATCAACATATATCAAGATATATTCATGTTGTATTGTTGTTTTTTTATGAAGACAATAGAGCACATGAACTTTTTCTCAGACTATTCAGGACCCAGTGTTAAATTTTAAATATATATGTTTATTACTATTATCCATATTAAAGGCTTGTATGCATCTGTACTGTGGCTGTTGATACTCTGAAATGCACTACAATTATTTATAATAATAATAATAATAATTATTATTATTATTATTATTATTAGAGAGATCACTTTTTTCTTTTCCAATATCAATGTCAACACAGAGGCTTTGAATATCAGCCGATACCGATACCCACCCCATATTGTTTTCATTAAAAAAAAAAGCTTTAAAACATTTTTTTTAAACTTCTTTATTTTTTTTAATTAAAGCACTTCACAATTAAAATCTGTCACACAAAAATCACTTTAAATATAATATCATGCAGTATACATAAATGTAATAAATTAGTCCTAACATGTATTAGTCCTAACATAAGAAAATAAAAACGGTCAAGTCTCTTTAAAGGGAGTTATTTCCAGTTTTAAAAGTGTATTTTTCCAATTCCAATTTTTGCCATTTGTTAAAGGATCTGATCCTGATGTCCAATCTAACTTTTATATTTTTTATTTATTTATTTATTTTTGCTGCTATTGGCCCAATACCAACCATCTCATTGTTATTGTTGTTGTTGCTGCTAATGTTATAATAATAATAATAATAATAATAATAATAATAATAATAATAATAATAATGTATTATTAGTATTACAAAAGCTGAACATTAACTAATTAATTATTCACCCATTTACTTAAAAAGATAGATAATGGATGGCTTGGTGTACCTTATTGATCCCTGAGGGGAAATACATTATGAAATCTAGCAATATTCTGCTAAACAACAACAAAGGAGGCAATCGTGTCAGAAACGGTCAAGTGAACAAAAAGTGTTTCTTCCTGTTATCATTGCAGACTTGACTCGAAATGGTGATCCAAAGGAATCAACTCCAGACGTCTCCAGTCTGATATTTTATATTTTTGTTATAAAAACATACAAAATGAGGAAACAGTTTACAACCCCTTGCTGATTTGCATCACACAAAAACCTATTCCTGTGCATGCACTACAGTGTAGTGTGTATTAGGAAATAAACAGTTTATGGCTTAATACAGAGATATTTCAAACTATATTGTGGACTTGAACCTGAAAAATTAAAAATATAACACACTTTATTAAAGATGGCACTGATCCAATATCCAGATATTGGAGAAAAAGAATGAATCTTTGACCCTCTCTCCAAACTAGATTCACAGACTCAACTATAGATAAGATTCACACACATACAGTATATTACATGCATGGCTCCTACAGTTGTGTTATTAGTAATCCTGTATTTTCTTTGAGTTCATTAGTTTGAAATAGTTTTAAAGCCTAGTAGATTGTAAAGAAAAAAAATCATTTTTATAGGTACCAATATCGCAAATATTCAAGGTTTTCAGTATCAGCGTTGGAGAAGAAAAATGTCTACTATTTATGTGTGGTGTAGTTACCAGAGTACATAAATGTTTAAAAACTATGCATTTCTATTAATAACTGCCAATGTCCTTATGCATACAGTACTGAAGAAATATATTAGGAAATAAATGTCCAGTTGCTAAATCCTTTGGACTGCTGATGAAGGCAGCATTACTGTCAATATTACGATGACTCAAAGTACTACTTCTGTTCCGAATCATTAGTCATAATAGCAGGATCTATTTAGTGAATCATTTTAAATATTAAGCAGATCCTAAAGCAATTTGTATGTATAGTATATCTCTGTCAAGGTGTGTTCTCTTTGCTGTGCATTATCTGTTCAGGTGATTGATCGCAGTTACGTGTAGGATTCTAGTATTGTTATTATAGTGTATTGTCATCACACACAACTGTTTCATTTGCAATGTGATTTGCTGCCTGGTGACACGCCATTAGATAGATTACCAGCTCTGTGGATGGATTAGGTTCTACATCATTAATCATGATCAGTAAAAGAGTATGCTAATTATATCCAGCTACACTTACAGTTAATATACAATAATATTGAAAAAAGAATGAATGACATAATTGACTAATAGGGATCTACAAGTAAAAATTATTTAATGCCTATTTTAATGTTCATTGCGCAATCTAACAAACTTACATTATTTTGGTCCAAAAACATTTAGAAAGTAATAAAACACTCCGTGTCATGCTGTTTTAGGGTTAAATACACTTACACAATACTGTCCTTTTAAAAACATTCCAGGGTGTGAGAAAGACATGTGTCTTTATGTACTGAATAATGAACACTCCCTATATAATAAAAGAAAATATAATGTATGTAATAACCATAATTAAATATATAATAATTAGAAAACTTAATGATTAATACTTATTACAATTATTATTGATATATTATTATGATTGATGATAATTCATTAAAAAAAAAACTGTAGCGTACAATGGTTTAAAATTTTGCACATTTTTAGAACAGCCCTGATTATTCAAAATGTAGCTACCCCAAAAGGAAATTAGTATATGTGTTGTTATATGTATATGACAGAGAGAGAGAGAGAGAATTATTGTTAACACAATAACTCATCCAACCTATTGGGACACTTTACAGGAAACGCTTTACGCCCAATTCCAAAACATGCTCCATGGCTAAGTTTCTTTAGTTACTTATAAGCGAGTTTAACAATAGCCTTTGCATGGGTCCCATTGTTCAGATATCATCTTGCAGTGAACATTTATTTATGTTAACCAATGCGGATTAGTAGAAAAACTACAGCTTACAACCACAGGAATGTCACACCACCAGAGTTTCAGGACAGCAAGGCTGTGATTGGAAGTTTAACTCTCAGACATAATACAAGATGAGGCATGTTTTAAACATGTTTTCAATTCACACGTCACTGGTGATGAATAATTATTTCCACAGCTGATGTTTCTTATATGACCAATCATTAGTTAGATATATACATACTGTTATACCCTGTGGTTTGCAGGCACTTAAATGAAAATTGTGTTGATACTATGAAAGTAGTTATATCATATACTTTGTCAAACTGTCGATCAAATTTATTGATGATTTATGACCCTCTGTGTTCCCCTGACTGACAGTTCTGTAGGTGCACATAATTTATGACCAGGGTTGGTGGGGGTTATCCCTAAGTATGTAGACGTATGTGGGTGTGTGAGAGTGATAATGGGTATGGGTTTGTTGATCAGAAAATTCTTAGGACATGTTTTTGTTAAGTAGTTTGGTGTGAACCATGCTTTTTACAGTTTTAACCCACACACCATGTACACATTTTGTGGTATAAGTGATTATTTGTTTCTGAAATTACGTTTTGTGGTGAGTATGGTGTAGGTGAATTTAGATGATTTTAAGAAAGTGTTTCAAATGATGTTGTACTAGCTATGATACGTGTATGTATTAATGTGGTCGTTCTGTTTTGTGTAACTATGCTGTTAGAAAATATAATGATGATTGAATGTGGTAGATGTATTAGAATTGTGGACATAAATGAACAGAATGTTTTTTATGAAATAATTTAAACATTTTTTAATTACATTGTTGAGAAAGCACTGTGATGTGTATAAAATTTCTACAGTCCCTCGATGTTGTATGATACAGTTGTTCTCTTTTACTGAAATGAAAACCAGCCAACACTTCAACCATCTGCGTTATTCTTTGTGGAGACTGAGGTGACAATATGTCTGAAGAAATTTAAAAAAAATATTCATTACATACCTTCTAAACATGGTTATTTAGGAGGTAAAAATGTTTTAAAAGAATCGTGCGTTTTAGACTATAGACAAGTTTTCAGAAAATGATTTGCCAATGCTTGCATATGACTGTTGCTAAATAACTAAGATATTTCTATGGTTTGACATCCTATGTCCCCACTGGCTGATAGTCGAGTTGTGTAAATTTATGACCTCTAGTAACACTGTTTGATCTGAATGTGTGATCTTTCCTGGTAGTTGTCTGTCTGTGTGAGATAGAGACATGTGTTTTCTGGGGGTTTTGCAGACCAGAATGCTTACAAATGTGTTTGTTAATGAATTAATGAGAGAGGGTTCTTTAGGAGGTAGAATTTTTTTTTTAGAGATGATGTTTTAAAAGAAACGGGTGTTTTGTCCTTAATGGTAAAAAAAAAAAGACTAATGGTTGTACTCCAATGTGAAATAAATTGGTGTAGACATACTGAGTACATTTTTGTTCCACAGTCTATAAGGATCCCCACCCTTAATGTAGTGGAAAGTAGTAATATAGAGATCAGCAGGAATGACCTGCTTGAGCTGAGTGAATGAAAATCAGTCAACTAAACACTTTATTAGTGGTTAATTAACACACCCATCCTATGAGATATTAATCAGATTCATGGACAACATAAACGCAATACTATAACGTGCATCTGCACAAAATTACATGAAGATACAACTTTTATTACATTTTATACACAATATCTCAAGGGTTAGCTAGAATGATACAAACTAGCAGAATGCTAATAGTACACAATGTACATAGCAGCAGACACATTATGTCTTATTCTCACTGTCACATCTGTTAATGTTTAACTGCTCAATAGTCACCTAATGACTAAACAAATATATGATTTATGGAGAAATGTAGTGATGAAATTGTAAATATGGTGAGCAGACAGAGATTTTGCTTTTGAAATGTAAGTAATTGTGTGAAATAAAATACTTTAAAGGCATACTTAAGTAGAGTAACATTATCCTTTTTTTTTTTTTTACTTCCCTCCTACTACCCAATTAAGCATGCAAAGCGGTTGAGGGTGTGGTTAGTTAATTACACCTGTGACCCACTCTAATCCTAAACATGCATGATCAAGTTACACAATGAAAGCCCTGGAAGCGGATGTTAAGACTATAACTGAGCTGTGTTTTCCAGGCATGGAGGATTCACAGTCAAGGATGTACCTCCAGATCAAATCCACACTCAGCGCTCTTCACCCACCAGCAGTATTAGTGTGAAAGAAAATTAGTGTGAAGGATCTTCTGGCCATGCGTAACAGGCTCTTGAACTTGGTCCTGGTCAATGTGTTGACTTGGGGGCTGGAGATATGCATGGCCACAAGCACCATCTACATTCCCCCCATGCTCCTGGAGGCCGGACTGCAGGAACGCTTCATGACCATGGTGCTTGGTGAGTGAGCTCATGAGAGCTTGAAATTAAAATAGGAATTTGGGAAATTTACCCAAAAGGTGCCCACTAGCTTAGTGGTTAGCACGTTCGCCTCACACCTCCAGGGTCTGGGGTTCTATTCCCGGGGCCATGTCTGTTTGCATGTTCTCCCCATACTCCGGTTTCCTCCCCCAGTCCAAAGACATGTATGGTAGGTTGATTGGCAGCTTGGTAAATTGTCCGTAGTGTATGAATGGGTGTGTGAGTGTATATGTGATTGTGCCCTGCGATGGACTGGCACCCTGTCCAGGGTGTACCCCGCCTTGTGCCCGATGCTTCCTGGGATAGGCTCCAGATTCCCCGAGACCCTGAAGCAGGAATAAGCGGTTGAAGATGGATGGATGGATGGTGCCCACTAGTGCAGGGGTTCCTCAGTAATGCATTGTTTATGTTAAACATTGGCACATATCTCAATCAACCTGAAGCTGATGGTCCAATTCTTAAAAACTTTTGGGTTTTTTTTTTGGACACATGGCATGTTCTTGTTTCTGGTCATCCATTTCCTGGTTTAGTTGGAGAACATTTCCAACCTTCCTGTCAATGTCTACGTTATTCCAAATAACTAGTCAGAAGGTGGTTTTCCCATCTTGTTTTCTACTTGCCTCACATCTGGGTTTAATTGGAGAAATCTGTGCAGTCAGAACACACCCACATTTCTGACTTGAATTTCCAGCATTGATGTTGATGTCAAGGTTTTTCAACTTGAGGTCAATTTGAGCTTTTTCTTCCCCAGTCAGAAGACGCTTTTCCTATATATTGTTAATGATGCAAAATTCCAGTAAGTATTCCAAAATGACAATATTCCAGAAAAAATATGAGTATCCAGGAGGATGGGCAAACTTCATGTTATTCCTACTTGAGTTTACACATTGAGTTCGTGTTGGAGAAATTGGTCCTGTCAGAAAGCTCGCATATATGCGACTTGATTATTACAATTTGGTGGTTGGCATGTACAGTTTTTCTCCAGTCAGATGGTGTTTTTCCAATACAACATGAATGCAGCAATCTTGCCCAACTGGGACAATCCATGAGACTGGGAAAACTTCCAGTTTTTCAACTTTTTAATAGATGTTATTAAATGTTGGTTGGATTCTATCTAGCATTAAATGACATTCGTAAAAAGCTGTGTTCATGTTAAACATCAGGACATCTCAATTTGTACGTTCCTATTTTGAGGCTATATTTCCTACACATCCGTGGTGTGTTCTGGTTTCTGTTTGGTTTATTTGGAGAAATTGGTGCTCTCAGAAGGCTCCCTAATTTACCAGTTAGAAATTCCAACACAGTGTCAGAAGGTGGTTTTCCCATATGACATTTTTTCCCCATAAGACATGAATGCAGGATTCTTGACCAATTGGGAGAATTCAGGAGAATGGAAAATCTTCCTGTTAGTCGAAATTGAAAAAGTTCACATGTTGCCATTTTGTAATTAGATAAAAATTGTGATTGCAGTTGTGTTTTTTCTGTGTTGTTGTTGTTGTTGTTGTTGTGTCGTTGTTCATCTAATTTGCATACATCTGTGTGTATGTTAGACATTGGCACACTCTTGCTAATGTTTCTGCTGTTAGAAATATGCCTGTTTTACAATTTTTTTAAAAAGTCAGTAATTGGTAATTAATGTTACTCCCACATGAATATAGCCTTCATGAACATTATGACCTGGAAATGTGTTCAGAACAAACAGCACTGAGAAATTATCTCTCATAACTTTTGTATTTGAATTGCCTTGGGTGTATTTACAGATGAAAATGTTCATGCAGAACCTTGAACATTTTATTAATTGACATTGTTCCTTGCTGTGTAGGTGTGGGCCCTGTACTCGGGTTAATATTTGTCCCTCCACTCGGTTCAGCGAGCGACAGATGGAAGAGTCGTTATGGGCGCCGGCGCCCCTTCATCTGGCCCCTGTGTGTCGGTGTGCTGCTCGGCCTTGTGGTTATTCCTCGTGCTTCCCAGATCGCCTCTCTGTCCTCCGAACAGCATCAGCATTGGTGCGTTCATGTTACCTAATCATGTAAATGCATTCCTATGAGTAAATGAGCAAGGTGTCAGATTGATACCCAATATTAGTATATGCATCCCTAGTCATGAGTGCAAATGTTTGTATGCCTGTGACTGCATATATCTTTAAAAGTTTTGGTATAAATTCCTTTATTTCTCTTAAGGGTGTGCAAACTTTTGCACTCAAATATGTATGTGTTTGAACCCTAACATGCTAAATATCTTGTTGGTATAAATTCCATAACTTTGTCCTGCATGCAAAAGTTTGTACGCCCTTCAATGTATGTGCTATCTTTAAACGTTTAGAGAAATTCATTTTGTCTTAAGGGTGTACATATTTTTGCACCCAACTGTCCAGGAGATACTGTGATATTTGGTGGTTAATGTCGATTTTCCGTACTAGGTTGGAGATTCTGCTGTTGGTGTTGTCCATCTGCGTATTGCAGTTCTGCGGTCAGGCCTGCTTCACCCCTCTAGAGGCGCTGGTGTCTGATCTCTACCCTGGAGAAGAGGAGAGCCGTCAGGCCTTCTCCATCTACTCCATCATGCTCAGCTTGGGAGGATGCATCGGGTATCTGCTCCCAGCCGTGGACTGGACAGGCCTGGATGCGTCCTCTTTCCTGGGAGGCCAGGAGGCCTTCATTTATGCTCTTCTCACTGGACTCTTCCTTATGTGCCTCATGACAACAACCTTGATCTCAGAGGAGCAGACGGCTGGGGCGGTGGCGGAATCATCAAGGAGATCTCAGAACTTCTATGGCATGTGCTGCTGGCCGTTCGGGTTGCTCTCCATGGCGCAGATGCTGAAGCGTACCATGGTTAGTATGTTCGCAGTCATGCCCAGACTCCGGTCACTGTGTAGCCACATTCCCAGAGTGATTGCTAGGCTGTTTGTGGCCGAGCTGTTCAGCTGGATGGCTCTGATGACGTTTGTGCTCTTTTATACGGACTTCATGGGGGAGGGATTGTATGACGGCGTGCCCAGCGCTAAACCAGGCTCTCCAGAGAGACTTCGCTACGAGGAAGGTAGTGTTTTGCCATCACAGTCCATTATTACTGACTCCTTATAGTTATTCATCTGTTTAACTGGTCACTTCAATCATTTAGAAATAAAAACATCGAATGTCAAAAATAATGTCAGCTATAATCTCATACAAATTTAACAAAAATGTGTTGGGGGGGTATGGCCCCAATTAATAGCCTAACCATTATTATGCATTTGAATAATTGGTCTAATATTTGATTAGTTTGATTAATTTATTAAACACATCTGGACTGAGCAGGTGCATGGATTATTCATTTATTTACTTTCATTACTTTCATTTATTTATTCATTCAATCATTCATTCATTTTATAGTTAAAGGGGTCTCAAATTGCCTTATTATTTTTTTATTGAAAATAAATATATAATTCATTTATATCTGGGTGTTTTTTTTTCCAAAAATATACAAAAAAAAAATACATATAGTTACATTTTTCTTTTTAAAATAAATTCCTTTTTTCCCTTAATGAAAAAGTCTTGGATATTATATATTCTTGTTATTGTAATATAGATTATTATAGATCTTGAGGATGCCTTTACAAATATCCAGATATAGATTTAGGTCCCTAATGAGAAAACATGAGAGGAACCAGACTCTCGAACCAGTGAGATTATAAATTATTACAGTATACAGGTGTAGAAGAGTAATCGGATTACCTGTTTGATTTGTTCAGGTGTGCGCGTGGCCAGTCTCGGCCTGTTCCTACAGTGTGTGACCTCGGTGACCTTCTCGATACTGATGGAGCGGATGGTGGCATGTGTTGGTGCACGTGTACTCTATCTGAGTAGCTTGGCACTTCTGGCGTTGAGCACAGCCATAATGACCATCTCTAAGAACGTCATTCTGGTGAACGTGATGGCTGCAGCAACAGGTTTCACCTTCTGTACTCTGCAGATCTTGCCGTACACTCTCGCCTGTCTTTACCACTCAGACAAGCAGGTGAGCTGCAGGACAAATTCTCTTTCTTTCAGAAAAATCACACATGAATAAGCACAAAACTTACTCATGTTATCTGTATTCATTTATTTACCTATTTTTCCAAATATGATTCATCTAATTTTCCCATGATACATTTTTTCCACATGATTCATTTATGTTCACGTTTGTTTTTTAAAGAAGTGTGGTTTTATTTAGTGCATATTTGTCATGATGTGCTCTCTTGAGTTCACAAGTGCATCTTCAGAACATAACGTATGTTGATATGTACCTTTTCATACGTGATCACATATTACTTACATGTGGAAATGTGTGAATAATCAGTCTTTTTTTTTCCCCCTCAGGTGTTCTTTTCCAGAAGTATACCCAAACACCCGTCCATCAGGGGTGACCTGGTTGAATCAGCTCATAAGCAAATTTCTGCCATGTACCGGAGCCCAAACGGGTGTTTGAATGGCCATGCTGTAGTATCCTCCACGACGAAACCCACTGTTTCTTCGTCACTTAAATTCCATGTTTCCCTGGACGTGACCACATTGCCAGGTGCCTACCAGCCTCAGAGAGGAATGTGTCTGGACATCGCCATCCTGGACAGTGCATATCTGCTGTCGCAGGTCATACCATCACTGTTCATGGGCTCCATCGTGCAGCTTTTCAGCAGCGTCACTGCCTACATGGTATGCGCTTCGGTTCTCAGCCTGCTAGCCATTGTCTTTTCCAGAAGTATCGTCTTCACCAGGCAAGAAATGGAAATGCTAAACTGACTCATCTTTAGATTGACACTATCTATAGCATTTAATGCTGTAAATAAATATCATATCAAGTGCATTTTGGATCAATAGAGCATTGTTATGTTTACAAGTGCCTTAAATGTACAAATGAGCACAGTTCCTGACACAATTCTGTCCAATCCTGCCAGCTCCCCAAGGAAATCTGTCCAATTTTGCCCACTCCTGAAGGAATTCCAACAAATCTCCCCCACGCTCAATAGATTTCTTACCAATCTTGACCACTCCTGAAGAAATTCGGACAGATTCAAATTTGCTTGTTATTTATCTGATTATAGGTGACCATTTCAGACCAAGTCAGACCATTTCAGCTAACAAACGAACAGGAAAAAAAGTGTCAGAACACCGTTTTTACACCATAATAGAAGTAAAGCATGTTTAACTTCTAGTAAAATGTGATCCTTTTTCTGTTGTTTTGGGGGGTTTTTGTCAGAAGAAATCAACGATACAGGAAATTTATTTTTTTTTGTGCAAAACTGCAAATGTGTTCACACATTGTGTAAATATTGCTCACATGTGCATGAACACGAGACTGAAGGATTCAGTCTTCTCTCACAAAATCTCACTCTTTTGGGTTTCACACTCCACATCCTCTCACTCACTAAATGTGTAATGTGTAAAAATACAAATATAAATTCAATACACGTTTCATTTATTAGTACACATCTGTTTTACTAAGGAATAAAGAAAGGATTGTAGTCATTTATGTTCACACTAGCAGGAGAAAAGTGTGACTTGTAGTGTCACTTGTAGTTTGTCTCCTGTGGTCATGTAGCGGCTGCTGCTGTTTTTTCTTGTGGGCATTTCATCATTCTGATGAGAAACTATAGTAACTGTATAAGCTAACTAGTTAAACACAAACACTAACTAGTTAAGCACAAATCTCTGTTAAAATTGTTTGTGTTTTAATATGTTATGTGCTAGGCTTCACTGGCAGATTAACAAAGCCGGTTAACTGTACTAGCTACGTACACACACTAGAGACACCAACGATCTCTGCTACTTCCTTCCAAGGGTAGGAGCTTGGAAGTGTAATGAATTCGCTTGCTAGTGTGAACGTAGTGTTATTGATTTATTGATGGTTTGAGTTTATTTCATTCACAGACACTTTCATAACTTATTTGAATGTATAATGTATTTATTTGGCTTTTCTTACTCATGGACTCTGTCAGAGAATATTTGTAGAGGTGATTGTTTCTTTTTTTAATGTTGAGACTGGAAGATGTATTGAAGAGATTTTGTTCTGGTATTTCTGCTTTTTGTGAATAATCCTTTTCCCATGTGGTACATAAGACACTGGTTCTTAAATTGCAGTCCATGATTTCTTTTTTTTTTCTTTTTTTTTTTTCAATGGTGGAAATCACAATGAAGCTTTATCAAATTTATTACTGTTTTTATTTTCACTGGTCACTTGCATTGAACGGGTTTAATTAAAACCTGAATAGCTCCAACAAGTCGACCTATAAGTAATATCAACTTGGATGTAATGTGGTCTCTTGGTGGAACGTTCAGGTATTTAAAAAAAAAAGCTCTATTGCTCCAGTGAATAGCAAAAATATTAAATAATATATTTAATATTAATATTTCAATAATTCACTCCCCAAACATAATACATAGGCGTCCAGGTTTTAGACTTCTTCTACTCGTGACTTTTGAAGTAAAAATGGGATGTTTCCCAATATGACGGAGCTCACAGAAATTTGAGGGGCACTCTACGCTAACCATAATCACAGTGATAATGCTCACTGAGACCTTTTTCTGGGAAATTTACCAACATATCTAAGGGAAACGGTGATATTCCTCACACTTTTGTGTTGTTTATACTGCCATGCTTTCTTTATGTTGTTTGCAGGAGAGACTTCTACAAACTACGTAGCGAAATAAAGACCTTGTGCTTGGTCTTCATGTTCCTCAGTTGCCTAGCAACAGTGTTCAACGTCCTTGTTATTTCACAATCAAGAATTTACAAGTTAAGACACCAATAAGCAGATATTAAACACTTAATTGTCTACATTTGAGAAAATTCTGTAAATTGCTGCACTAATTATTTTTTAAAACAAACGTTTCTGTGGATGTTTTGCTTTCTCATGATAAATTTGGATGAAAATAAGCAACTCACTGTCATTATATTTATTTTATTTTAACTGACTACTCCCTTATTATCACAATTTTTATAATTTTGCCTCAGAGTCTGGATTCTGGCTATGTGCTTTGGTAATGTACGTTTACTGTATTTGTAAGGCTGAAGCATAAACAATAGACTTTAGTCTGTTTTCTCTGTTACATTTGAACATAATTAGGTATACAGTCCATAGCATAAGTATTTGCCCCCCTTGAACCTCTCCGCCTTTTGTAGTGTTACTACAGAAAAAAAACTTCATAGAGATTTTTACATCATGAATGTATACAAAATAACACATAATATTGCAATTGGGAGATGGGGGGGTGAAGTTGATAGTTGATAGTTTGTAAAATTATTGACATATTTAAAAAAGAAAATAAAATTATATTATATTCATGAATAGATATTCGCCGCCATTCTGGTGCCACACTGTAAAATGCAAGGGCATAAATACTTGAAAGGCATATATATTTTTTGAAAGCTATATTGAATTATACATCTTCAATAATAGATGGTGTGCTTGCATTTTGTTGCTAGTCATAGGACTATTTTTGTTATTGCACCACTTTAGGAGAAGGTTTGTCTAGGAAGTTTTGCCCTGCTGCTATCTGTAGAATTTCACTTGCATCAGCCTACTTTTAGGTCTGAGGTCAAACTATTAAAATACTGTATGTGTTCACTGGACAAAAATATGGCAAGCTGGAACAGATTTCAGATCTTTAGAACTTCATCTATTAATAATATATTATTATTATTATTATTATTATTATTATTATTATTATTATTATTATTATTATTATTATTATTATTATTATTATTATTATTGACTGTTTCTAATGACTGCAAAGACATGTAAATAAAGAACTGTTGCATCCATCACTAATTTGTGTCAGAGTGATCTGTAATTATATTTAGTAATAATTACCATATAATTATGATGATATAGATTGTCATCTTTTCCAAATTCATCACCACACCACCAATTCCTTACATTTCTTTTTAAAATGGAGAGTTTCTCAGTAATTCAATGTAAAACTGATTCATGTAGAGTAGCATATAGTTGATCAGTGGCTTGACTCTATCGTGGTCTGATATGCCAGTTGTTTGAGAATGATGTTAAACAAATCACAGAAATGATTTGACAGTTAGGAAGGCAAAGAAGCTGGCAAATATCACAGTTTCAGAATGATATCCAGCTAATTACTGGGTTTACCCAATTTTCAACTCGACCATTGGATGTCACGTCCATTGTACACTCTCAGAAACAAAGGGTACTAAGCTGTAGTATTCCTTGTCACTTGTCACAAAGCATACAGTACTGCAAGTCATCTCAAACTGGGTCCAGGAACACGACAAGGAGTTTGGTGTACTTCTATACAGCACCTTACATGTTTACAACTTAAACATGTTGTTTTATAATTCTTGCAGTGAAATTATTAATTGCAAGTTCCCAAAATGTGCAAACATTACAAAGACAAGAGACACACAATGCACGTATTGTAAGACATACAGTTACCAACATTGCAGGGAAAATAAATAAATATCTTTGTACAGAATGCACGTTGCAAAACGCAAGTGCATTTGATACATACTGTAGATATTATGTACATGAATGATTTGGGGTGTATGTGTGTGATGTGTGTGCTGTTGGAATTAATGATATGATCGAACAGTCCAGGTCCTTGCAGGTGCAGCTGGGTGTGTGTGTGTAAAGGGCCCAGTATTAGTGTGGTGTTCCTAATAAACTGTCCGGGGAGGATATTTGTCCACGCACGCGCCCTTGTTGTGCTGCATGGCTTACTGGTTCTGTTTTCAGAAATGTGGCCTCGTGCTTTCTCCTGGCTTTTCTCAAAATAAATAATGTATGAAACGTGGCGGTGCGACCAATCAGACGCGTCGACTGAAGGCGAGCCTCCGGAATAGCAGCCAATCAGAGCGAAGGAACCGGATCCGTGTCGTCATGTGACGGGGGGCCTCCGAGAAAATGCCAACATGGAAGCGAGGCAAGGACGAGATCTTCAGCTACAATAATACGGAAAAAGGGACCTACGTCCAGGCCAAGTTTCGTTTAATTACACACCGGAAGTCTGCATCCGTCACAGTTTGGAGGTAATGAGCAACAATACGTCATTTTGTAACGGTTAGATGCATAATGTTTAAAGTTGCACGCGGGGTTTAGGAAAAGGAATGGGGGGCGCTTCTCGATGACCCTGCGTAGAAAAAACGCAGACTTCGTGTTTTTCGCGTGTGCGCTTTTCCTCTGCGACACGTGTGTAGGGTGTTATTCAGGTGGATTTTTGCTGAGAAAATCGTTAACTAGCGACGAGTTTTTCATTTAATCCCATCGCGAATTTTTTTTACGCAAAGGATTTGTGAATCTGGAGCGCTGACGCACTTTTTGCGTAACTGGAATTGTGGCTGCGCACGTTTTGCGCAGAACAGACTTTCAAAGTATTAATTTAAAAATCTAAAATAAAAAAGACACTTGTGCATTTTAAGAGCAACAGAAATCCAATATACAAAAAAAATCGATTATTTGATATTCATAACATACAGTTTACTCCAAAAAAAGGAATGACTAACAGGCACTGAGCTTGTTCAAAGCTTAAACATATGGTGACGTTGTATAGTTTCATTTTAATGCATTAGAAAACTAATTGCAAAATTATCGGAACCCAAGTTTGAGTCGATGTGACTTAGATTTTGCTCGTTTTTCAAAAAAATTTTTTTCAATTGTACATTTTGCTTTCATTTCACTTAACAATCTTGTAGGTTTTCTTTTGCATTACATTTTCTTCACATAATACTTTGTCTTCTTCACTAGTTTAATGTTTTTATTTTCTGCAAAACACTAATTTCTTTATCAGCACCCCTATGCATGTCCTGGTGTGCCAATCATAGTCCATTTGACTATATTATAGGCTAAAAGTTTACAATAAACATTTTTTGGCAAGATTTGTATTCAATCGAGTTTTACATTTTGCATCACTTTTTCATCGCATAATTTATTTTTATTAGTGTAATTTTTAAACACTGATTGCAAATATTTTCTTTGTGTACCGCTTCGATATTTTATAAGATTATAGGATTGGGTATTTTATATTATGTTTGCATTTATTTCAATTTTACATTTCTGTATCCCATGTTAATAATACACATGCTTTGAAATGCTTTAAGTGTTATTTATTTCCACCATAATTTTGTTTCTTTCTTGTGCTCTAGGAGTATTAAAGCGAGGTATCTGCGGTGATACAGTCCCTCACTCACCTGCCTTTTTTTCTTATTTTTTTTTTAATATCCGGACTGTAATAAATGGTTTCATTAAGTGATAAACCAGTGGCCATTGCTAATGACTCTCTTATGCTGCTCACGCTGCCCTGCATGGAGGTGGGGGGCAGTGAAGGGGGCAGCTCAGTCTCCTGCTCCAGCCCCGAGACGGGCGACACTGCTACCGTTCTGGGTGAAGAAGAAGAAGAAGAAGAGGAAGATGGTCTCCTGAACTTTGACTTCACTTCAGGCACGGAGGAAGTTCCCAGATTTCCGGATTTCACCTTGCACGTTTCGAGCAGCTTCTCTCCGACTCTTGAGGACATTGAGGAGTTCTTGATGGAGAAGATGGAGCCGGAAGAAAAGGACCTCGTCATTCCAGACGCAAAAACAGAGCAGGCGGTTGATAAAGACGCTCCATCTCCTGCGAGTCAGCTAAACAGTACGACAGTCAAATCTTCCGCCCAAACCCCCACAAGTCAGAACGCTAGTGCTACAGCTAGCTCTGCTCCGGTGTTAGTTGGTGCTCCAGTGGTGCTGCAGATTCAGCCCGTGCAGATCAGCCACCCGCTTCCCCAAACAAACCCCCCTGCCAACGGGCTGCGGGTGGCCCACCTGGTGCTGGGTGTCCAGGGTGGACAGAATGTTGCCCTGCTCTACCCTCCGGTGGCCTCTGCGACCATGCTGCCCATCGTGGGTGAGACCGGATGCCAAGACCAAAAATATGTGAAGATCGCCCCATTGCCCATCGCGTTTAGGGCGGTTGGCATAGCAGCGACCAGCTTGGTCAAAGCCATCCCTCCACGCTCACCCAGGTCATCCACAGAAAACCTGCGTGTGCACAAGTGTTCCCATCCAGGGTGCGAGAAGATGTACACCAAGAGCAGCCACCTGAAGGCCCACTTCCGAAGACACACAGGGGAGAAGCCGTACCTATGCAGCTGGCCAGACTGCGGCTGGAGGTGAGGCGTTTTCCAGTTCTCATTTTTTCCAAATGTATTTTATTTCTATATTGTTTTTAGCCTGTTTCAGTTATTGACATTATTTAATATTACTATACCATATCACTCGTTTTAATGCGTTTTTTCGTTTTATATTATATATTAATTGCCATTTACTTACTCACACCTAAATATATTTTGTTGTTCAGGAGGTGCGTTTTGTCGATATTGTGTGCTTTATTTTCTTCTTTTTAAAAAAAAAAAACCCCAACAATTTCACCTTGCTATGCTCATAGGTTCTCCCGGTCGGATGAATTATCCCGTCATCGCCGTTCTCACTCAGGCGTGAAGCCTTACAAATGCACGATGTGCGACAAGAAGTTCGCCAGGAGCGACCACCTGTCCAAACACACTAAAGTGCACAGGAGCCCGCGCGCGAGCAGACTGGCCAGACCGAGCATCTGAAGCAGCACCGTCTTTCCACTAAACCCGGAAAAGCTAGATCTTCCTTTATTTTCCACTTTCCTTCCTTCCTTGCTTCTTCCTCTTGCTTGGTTTTCTCCAGATCTGTGCTTTTCTCGGTGCTAACGCTGGCTAACTTGAACCTCAGGGATGTGATTGTTCAGCCCCGAAGCAGCCCCGAAGCAGCCCCGCAGCACACAACTCCTTACCCTTATACGCTCTTGATGTAAATCAGAATTGGGAGAGATTTTGATGTAAAAATCTGGCATGAGGATAAGCACGGTGCTAAACTGGTGCGTTTTTGTGAATATTCCCTAGTAATCTGAATCGGAAAAAGGACTTCGTACGAGCTTCGAAGTCCAGATGTGAGCATGTCTCCAGACTGCCTTATATTTAAAGCAGTGTCTTTCCTAAGCATCATGTATATCATGCTTGTAAAGGTGAAAAAAAAGTCTTGTGTATGCTAAAACGGACAAACCGAATCAGATAATCCTGATTTTTCTTTTCCTAAATATGCACTTCAGCTTGAATTGGATAATCGTTATACTATCACGGAATAGTATCTAATGTATAGCACTTAAGGTAAGGGTTTAACATTTCCTGCCTCTGAAAATCAATGCAAGGTCCAGTGTGATTGTTTTTTGTTTTTTTGTACCATGATGTATCTTGATGTAACTTTCTTACCTTTTTTTTTTTTTCGTACTAATGCCTGATGTTACTGACTTTTTCCTTTTTTTTTCCTACCTGTCCTTTTCACGGCCCAATCACATCCCTGATTGAACCAAATCATGTTAAAGCACGTCTATGCTGTGCCTCGCATCTCTTTCAGATTGTCGAGAGAGGCTAATATGCCAAACCAGAGATCCCGGGTTATGTGGGACTTTGGCGTTTTAAGGAAATACCGCTCATGTACTGTAAAAACACGCATAAGCTAGAAGAAGAGGGATGCATCGATACAGATACCGGTATCTGGTATCAGATACTGTGCGTATTTACTCGTACTGGAATAAATGACTTAAATAAATCACGTGATACCAGGTGACGTAAGACTAATGTACGCTGTCGAGTTAACGGACAGACGCTGGTGAAAGACGGCGATCCGGATGCATTTCACGAGTAACAATGGCTTTCAGAGCAAACTGTGGCTTTACTTCTAGTCCTACTCCTGATAAACCATCTTCGGTAGAAAACTTCGGTGAAATTATTGGCGGTTGTTCTTCTGCTACGAGTCCTTAACGACAAGGGACTTTAAATACAGCTGTACAAAAGCGCTTTTCTGGACCATCCCAAAACCCCGCTGTTTTCCCCTGCAGCCCCGCTCCGATACGAGCAGACTAACGTAGCTAGCTAAAGCACTTCGTTTAAAGTTACGTAGCTAACGCTATAAAGAGCGACCCTAGTAGCGTAAACGCACGAACACGCTACATGTGCGCTTTTCATGGTCGCTGTTTGAAACAAAAGGAAATGTTCAAAAAACAAAAAAATGGTATCGATGCATCCCTGCTAGGGACAGCGAATCAAAACTTGAGGTTTATAAGCTACGTTTAAGAGCAGAGCTGTATAGTGTTTCAGTTCATCAGTAGCAGATGAATGTTTCGTATTTCGTATTCTAGCGTTTCGATATTAATGAAGCTATCTTGTTATGATTGTAAATCATGAATCAGTGAAGGGTTTTTGTTTGTTTGTTTTTTTTTACTCCGTCCTTTAAGTTCCGTTCTTTTAAAAAGAGCTGATCAATAGCTCATAAAGCTTCCTCACCATTGCCATTTTGGAACATCTGGCGTTATGATTAATTACATTTTTCACTGGTTAAGTTACTGGTTAATTACTAACTCCTGCTCTTGTACGAGCGGACGTCGAGTAACACGTTACAGTAGTCATGGTGCTCACGTAACGAGGGTGCTTTTACATTGTTATTTTTCTGTTTCAATACTGTTTAGTACACCCTCGTCACTTCCGCTTTGGCGGAATCTTGTGAAGGCAACGTAATCGTCGGCCGTAGGTCCAGAAATCACTGCGTTCCGACATGATTTTATTTTACGATTATATAAAAACATAACAAAATGGTGGACAAAGGTCCACTATTTTTAAAAAGGCAGAGCAGTTACAAAAACTTAAGGAATACTGTACAAACGACATTCGTGATGTTGTAGGAATACATACGGAAGTGTTTTGGTATTTTTTCTAGCACAGCTATTTATCAACAATTCCAATTTTTTCAGTCGTCCGTAAAAAAAATTAGCACCTGTTATCACTTACGTTATAGTAGCTATAAATGGTCGTTCCTTCACCGTTTCCCGAAGTTGATAAGACAGTTTAAAAAAACGCAGCTTGTCACGTTATCGAGAAACCGCAAAATTCAACCTTGTCTGTTACAGCTTTACTTCAGACTGTTACAAAGCGCTAACACTGGAGACTCCTTCCGTAAACATTAAATTAACTTCTCCTTACAGATTCACCAATTATACACTTTTTTTTATAAATCCGTTTACGTGGGCCGTGTGATTTGAGGCTGCGGTACGGTCCGAGCTGCCGTAATAGAAAACTAATCAGCACCTCCCGGCCAATCAGAATCCATAATTCAGCAGCGCTGTGGTGTAAATTAAAATAGCAAATATTGAAGACGCTGTCAATAAAAATTAAAAAAACAAAAAAATTTTGGAACACCTGGATGTTTTGTTTCAGTTCAATAAAACAATTCAGAATAAAGGAAAGTAAACAGAACAGGAAAGAGTAATCTTCTCGCTATTGGATCCCCAACGCGACTCTAAATGAGCACTTTATTAAAGGTAGACGCATTTGGAGGGTAAAGACGTTAAGCCTGTTGATAAAAAGCTCTTAGTATTAACCGTGAAAGCAAAAATACATGGTGCCTAAAGTGCCTAATTAGAAGGACGGGTCAGTGTGACGATATAGTATCGAAATCGTGGTAAATTACGCCACAATACATTTTTTCTGAGATATCACAGATCTTTTTTTTTTAATTCAAAATGTTTTTAATGATCAAATTTTGTACTTAATTTTTTTTTCATTCAAAATCTATAGAAATGTTTTTCTCCTTTTTCATTGTGGAGTCGTTCATTTTTGTAGACACAGAATAACCCCCCCCCATTTTATTTGACACAGTATTACTGCTGTCCTACTCGACTTTTCTTTTATCGTGACGCAGGTTGCGTATCATAGAAATGTCTTTGTGATATGATATGATATATGTGATATGCTATTTTTTTGGCATATCATGCACTCTGGAGTATTTTGAGTGATTTAAAGATTTGACTAGATTTAGATTTAGATTGTTCCAGTATAATAGTCATTGCTAATATTTCTCGAGTCACCAAACATTTAATAATAAACACTTTTTAAAATGAGGTCGATTTAACTAAAATGCTAATAGCATATTCATAAACTTTCGACTGGCAGTGAAGGTAACATTGGAGTTTCTACGTTCAAACTGGATTTTGTGTCGCAAGTTCATGCACAGATTGCTAAGAGGACGTCATTGAGGGCATCTTAAAACCAGTATTGAAACATGTTTCATGACCTCTTGATTTTTCACTTCTTTGTTGAAGATATGTGCTATATATATATATATTTTTTTCCTTCTCAGCAGCTGGCCATCTCCCTGTCCGTTCCCTCTCTCTCCTTTGCCTTACCAGACTCGCATTAATGCATTAACACTTTAATTTCAACATTAAAGCCATCCAGTATAGCTGCTCAGCCATGTATCTGGAGATGTCTTGGTTATATTTTTTTGAATAACTGAAGAAAATAAATGTTATTTTCCTATTTACGACAATAAAACAAGAAGCAATTCACTGAAAAGCTCTAGCGGTTCTTTCACGTCGCATAAAAACTGTTATGCAATTTGCACTTCTTCTGAAGGAACCTACAACGGGCCTTCATAACACATTCATAAGCATTAAAAAAAACATTAAAGGAGATTGGAGGGGTTTTTATTTATGAAATATGAAAAACTGAGGTTTGGGGTTTTATTTTAATTTTTTTACATTAATGACCGGACTTGATTCTTCTTATTAGTTTCTCGTGTTCATAAGCACTCATAAATCCTTTATAAAGCCTTTCATGAGGATTTATGTAAGTTTTATATCCAAACTGTGTGCTGACCTCAATACTGTAATCTAGTTTATAATCTGCACATTTTTTTCATTTATTTATTTTTTATAGAAATCCTCCAGAATCCTTTACACATTATATATATATAAATAATGTGTGTGTAATGAATGTATTATGAAGGGTCAATGTAGACACCTTGAATATTAAATTTATTTTAATATTTATAAATTATTATGAATATTTATACGTAGTGTATGGAGCTTGAAATGTGACATTTTTAAAATACAGTAGCTTGTAGTTTTTTGTTTTTTTTTATAGACCAAACACACATAGCGCCTTTCAATGCTTTGGCTGTTCACATCACATTTATAAGCATTACATAAATCTCTTACAGTATAAAGCAATTCTGGAGAATTTATATAAGCCCCACCCAAACCCCCGACACTTGTGAGGTGACATTACAGTTTTTATGATTTAGCTTAAAGAAGAGCTCTCAGTTGGTGTGTTTGTTGTTTTTTTGTCTAATGACCAAAAGAACATTTGTGATGCTTTATGACATTTTTTTAAAGTATTGACCTGTTATTCCAGCTTTTGTATTTATACATCTACTTCATAGAAAGACTTGTGTTAATTTGGGTTTAGGACACTAATATAAAGCACCATGCCGTTGTAATGTACAGCTTCTACGTCTTCATTTATTTATTTATTTCGAATCCCATATTGTTCTCGAACTCAATCATGCCTTTATAACACCGTTATGAAGCACTACTGTATACTTTGTACACATTTCAGAAGCCCATATATGTCGCTATGTAAATGGGAATGAAATGACTGCTTCATAAACTTTACATGGATCCTCCGTGATTGCTTTATAAGAGATTTATGCAGCGTTTATTAATGTCTTATGAAGGGTCTGTGTAGATACTCATTAAATCATTCTGACCTTTTCTTTTAAAGCACGTTAGCCTGTTCCATAAAGACCAGATTCATCAGACAAAAGAGAAAATTATTTCTGCATTATGTTAAATGTAAATGTGCACTTATATAGCGCTTTTATCCAAAGCGCTTTACACTGTGTCTCATTCACACACCAATGGTAGCAGAGCTGCCATGCATGGTGCTAGCTTGCCATCGGGAGCAACTTGGGGTTCAATGTCTTGCCCAAGGACACTTTGGCATGTGGAGTCACCCGGGCCAGGAATCGAACCGCCAACCCTACGATTAGTGGACAACCCACTCTACCAACTGCGCCACAGCCACCCTTTGATTGACCCCTTGATTGACCCCTTGATGTTGAAGAATACATGTTGTTCTGTTACACATTATAACAGGATTATTCACTTTTCTTGTGAAGATGGATACGTTATATAAAATCTCTTAATTTGACTGCACAATTTTTGACATAAGCTCTACATGAATTCTCCAGCGTTGTCTTATGAGAGATTTATGCAAAGCTTATGAACATGTTATGAAGGCCCTATATAGGTAAGCTTTAAATATTGTAGATGATCGGATGATTGGAGATGAAGCAGCTCGGTTTTTACATATTAAAGATATTACATGTCATATTACAGACACTGTAATATATTGCCTGTTGTACTGGATTACACGTTTATTTTCCCCACCCAGAGGCTCCGAATTGAAGCTGTTTCGAGGGTTTTTCCATAGCAGATTGGCTCTGTAGCGTTGTCTAAAGCATGAGGGAAAGGAATCCGAGTACCAGCCCTGGAAGCTGGACGGCCTGTTAAACAGGAATGTCTGGCCCTCTGCTGTGAATTTTTAAGGCCTGGAGTGGGTTTAAAAAGCGTAGCAGACTCGGAATAACTGGCAGGTTCCGAAGCCAGCTGTTGTTTTTGTTGAAAATACCATTCCAACATCAAAAAAAAAAAACACACACAACCTGGGCGTTTGTAAAAGATTAAGCTGTTGGAGATGGTGAAGTTTAAAGGTGGGAATTTCAACATTTGATTCAATTTTGATGCACACTGTATAAAAAAAATGTCTGTACATTCACACTAACTTACTGGTAGCAGAGTTGGCAGGTAGGTACTGTTATTAATATTTACAGCATTTGTACTGTACTGTTCGTTTACAGTAATGGTACATTACGTCGTACTGGATTTATTATGTTACGTCTATTTTGCCCATTTTTGATACCTTGGTTTAACGGTCAACAAAAAATGTCCCCATTTTCTAAGAGGATAATTTTATTGTTGATGTGCTCAAACCTCTTGATGCATCACCAGATTTTGACGGGTGTAGGGACTGAATAAAAAACATGCCTTATTGATAAAAAGGTCTTCTGAAAGCTGTGGGCATGCTGGTTTGTTGCACAGCTATTTACTGTTGGTTTATTTTCACAAACAAAATAACAACAAAACCATTCTTTTTTTTCCTTTTTTTTTACCTTGCTGTTAGATTTGTATGCTTTTTAGACCCTTTTAGCAATTTTATGTTTAAAAAAGAGCCTAGTGACAAGTCCTAGTGACTACTTGATACAGCTCTACAGCTCGAATCACAGCTGCTGGTTATAAAAGTTGGGAGAGCAAATTCACTCAAGTGAATGAGTGTGTAAGATCTGACTGAATCACATTTGCGTGAGCCCAGTGATGTTCCCAACAACCGATCACCGTTGTTTCCAACTTCCAATCACTAATCGCCATTGTTCCTGACGACCAACCACTGATCCCCATTGTTCTCAATGACTAATCACTCATCGACGTAGTTCCAAATGATCAATCACTGACCACCATTGCTTCCAAAGAATAATAACTGATCATTTTTGTTTCCAACTTCCAATCACTTCTCATCGTTGTTCCCAACAACTAATCACTAATCACCATTGTTAAAAAAAATCAACAACAAAAATAAACAATCACTAATTGCCATTGTTCCTGATGACTAACCATTGATCACTCATCAACATAGTTCCAAATGACCAATCACTGATCATGATTTTTCCCCAATGACTAATCAGTGATCACCATTACTTGTCCACACATGCACTCCTTCGTTCTTCATTTTAAACGCTCTTCTTGGCGATATTTAAATACTAAAGCAAGTTTTCCATCCGTAACTGGCTCCTCACTACCACTGCTTCATTTTGTCTACGTTCTTGGTAGAAATTATACAGTTTTGTAAATACATTAACTGATAGATTGATTGAGGTGCTGTGACAAAAGAAGACCACTATCATTAAGAAATATGTTTTAATCTATTATTCTCTATTCTGGGAAAAACAACCTCTATTCCATACTGTTCTAGGTTTCTTCAGAAAACCGTCCTTGTCGTGTAATACGCTTCGATATGCAAACGATCGCGGCGACCCTGTGAATCTGCGAGTCCGTCCATGATGTCATCAGGTGACAGAGACTTTTTTTGAACAACCGTCAGCATCTTTCCCCTGAAAAGAGTTGCCAAGTATTGATATAACCCACGGGGTTGTTTTCACACGCCATCACAGATCAATACAAAGGCAAATCCAAATACATGTAATGTAAATACACAGATAAATCCATTTAAGATTATTGTTATTTCTGAACTCTGTTGCTCAAATCTATGACAGGGTGCGGTTTGAGAAGTGGCTCAGGGTGGCAGCTGCCACCTCAGAAATAAACCTTGCCACCCCACTTGCTAATTTGTTTTTGTTTGTTTGTTTGAAACCATTTTCAACCCTTCTTCCTACATTTCTACTGATATTTCTGGGTCGCGTCTTAGATACCGCCGTGTACTTCACAGAGTGCACTTGTTAGGTCGTTAAAGACATAGCTTTATACTATATAAAGTGTACAACGCCTAGATGGTAGGGAGGGATTTAGGATACAGCCCAAGCCCCGGTTTTACTTCACTCAGTACAGAAATGAAACGTAGACTTCCTGTTTTTGCCTTAAGGCAAAACTATGGGATGGGATTAAAACCAAAATAATCATTTCGGTTTTAATCCTTTACATGGCTTGAAGGCTGGGTTTTTAATTTGATTTATTTTAATTTGTTACGACGCGAGAACTCAGATATTTTGGATGGATCGAGTTGGGCAGGTATGATGAATAATTGAGCGGAATATTCATAAGGAACTTCGCGTAGTTAGCGAGGTGGGGTGTTTAGCTGGTTAGCGAGTCTCCTTTTCGAAATATCCCCAAACCCCTAAACTAATTTATCAACTCGCGCCAGGAAAACAAACAAACAAACAAAACAACTCAAGTTAAAATAAATAAATATTGGCGTTGTACTGGTGAATATCCGACTGCTAACTCTCTTCGGTCTAACGAGCTAGTTTTGTTCACCTGGAAAGCTAAGCTAAGTTAGCAAGAGTTACCTAGCTAGCGCGTTGCTAAGTGCGTGCTAGCGCTTAACTGCACGGAAGCTGAAAGTTCAAGTGTACGTGGTGTTTATTTCTGGCCACTGATGCAGACATACTCGGCTTAAGCAAGCTAAAATCGGGCTCAAATAATGGTGCTAGCTAGCTAAGTGGCTAACTGAGTTGCTAACTAGCTAAGTGGCTAACTGAGTTTCTAACTAGCTAAGTGGCTAACTGAGTTGCTAACTAGCCAGTGAACTTTGGTCGCAGACTGTGACGTATACACTAGCTGTGTTAGATACTTGAACTTTAAACCAGGTATTAATAATAATAATAATAATACAACTGCAGTGTTGTGTAAAATCACGACATAATCAAATAACCAAGTCCAGTTCCACTGCTCCTTCACTTGGATGATCTTGTTGAGGTTGGAGTGAATCGTATGACATTACAGAGCCTGTATACACTGAACTAGGGTTCATCTGAAAGGTTCTAGCGTCCTAAAGGCGTTTCGGTCCTTTCTTGGATGAGGAAATCCATGAGAATTGTGATTGAGGACCCTGCATGGTGGTTGGAGAAACTAAAGAAGGCATAAGGATGTGCTGATAGAAGACAAGGTGGCATGGTGGATTGTGGGGTTTCCTCACAGCTCCAGGGCTCGATCCTGAGCTCCATGTGACATCTCGCATCTTCTGCTCGTGGGTTTCTTCCAGTATCCTTCCACGCCCCCCCAAGTATTCGCTGGAGATCGATTAACAGACATGCTCGCGTATTAATATATAAAACATTGACCACACAGTAAGACGCAGAATAGAACAGGTTATCGTTTGTAGATGTTACTGAAGATCCAGGTCCAGAAACCACACACAGATTTGATACGACATCGCCAGTGGGTGATTCTCGATCCTGCGTCGCACAAGTACATTCACGCCTTCAAAAGACGTGAATCCGCAATGCCTTCAGCGGTGTCTGCTTATTCAGAGGGCTTTGTTCCTCCACTTTGCACACAAAGATGTACGTTTTTAAAGTGAAAAGCAAACTGTTTATTTGTCAGGATCTCCGCCAAGGCGAGCCTCCATTTGTGAATATCAAACCGAGACGAGTGCTGCCAAGTTGTTGTTGCTTTTTTTTTTTTGGGAGGGTGGGTGTTGGTTATGTAACCTAGATACAAAGATGTATGCTTAGAAAGTAAACCTGATTCAAGTCTCGAACCATGAGCCCTCAAGTGTCCTGTAGGCTCGTTTACTCAGCAGCACGATCACGCTGAGCGGGTGGTCGTGTTGCCCTCAGAGCAAGAGTACTCGGTTTTCAGTGTATCTCCCCTTCCAGATCCGTCACGACCCAACCTTTAATGTTTGTTAAACGAGTGGTAAGAACGTCCATCATGAGCTTTATCAAGATATCTGAGAAAAGCCAAGTCAATGCGAGAATTAAGGCACGGCCGGTGACCATGGCCCAATTCCTAGCATTGGTGGATAGCAAGGTAGTTATACATAACGCAGACTGTTTTCCTGTCTCGTAGAGGAGAGCATGGACAGCTCAGTGACTCTGTGGCAGTTCCTGCTGCAGCTGCTGCTGGACCCGGGCAATGAGCAGCTCATCTGCTGGACCAACGAGGACGGCGAGTTCAAGCTGCTGCAGGCTGAGCAGGTGGCCAAGTTGTGGGGCGCTCGCAAGAACAAGCCCAGCATGAACTACGACAAGCTGAGCCGAGCCCTGCGGTACTACTATGACAAGGTCAGTGACGCACAAGTTTTACGTATCCGTAATTAGTTTATATACATATCTACGTAAATCCATTCAGAAAGTTGCTTCTCTTCCGAATAAACGTTTCCCCTCCCTCCCTCTCGCAGAACATAATTAAGAAAGTAAACGGGCAGAAGTTTGTCTACCGCTTCGTCTCATACCCGGACATTTTAAAAGCTGATTACGCAGCCCAAGCCGAGGGGACCGATGCGAGTCCCCTTCCTTCTCCGGAGCAACAACCAAACAAAGGCCAACCAGTGGGGAACAAACCGACCAAGGACACCTTCAAACCAGGCAGTGCGGCTCCGAGCCAGCCCAAATCGTCCGGCCGGAATGACTACATCCACTCAGGTCTGTACACGTCCTTCACGTTGACCTCTCTCCAGTCAGGAACACAGCTTTTCAAGTCCATCAAGATGGAAAACCCTGGAGAGAAGATGGCAGAGAAGAAGGAAGCCGCACAGCCTCCGTCAGTCATCAAATTCGGGACTTCACCTCTGACGAGAGCACCTACGCAGAGCGTGACGGAGAAGTCGACTCTGCCCGCGCAGCCGGTTCAGCCACCGATCCAGACGTCAGAGCCTGAGGAAGAGCAGCTCACTCCCACCACGCCGATCGAGATGAACTCTGGTACTGATGCAGAGCCAATGAACATCATCCTCTCAGGCATTTCTCCTTCTCTGGGATGTCCCTCGCCTTCTCCCAGCACACTCGCTGACTCCAAAGAGCTGATCATCGACACGGACGTCGAGTCTGTTTCCTCTCAGCCTACAGAGCTGCAGCTACAGGTAAATGCTTTGTTTCTTTGTCTCTTCCCTGAAAATATGCAAATGATAATAAACAGACATTTATTTATTATATATATATATATATATATATATATATATAATGTGTGTGTATACAAGTATTCTTGACCTCTTATTCAAATAGCTAAGTGCACCATTATTGCATCATTGTATTATTATATTGACCACAAAAAAAGACTTCATATTCAATCAACACTTCATCAATTTGTAGGAACATTAACATTTATTGGGCACAACAATAGTTGCCTTATGCACACCCACCCCGCCCCAAAAGTATGCGAGTGCTATTGCTGTGACTTTGAATGTATTCAGATCGTAATAAGAGTATATTGTTTAAAGTTAGAACTTTAAACAAGGATTTATGTTTAAAGAAGTGTGTTGCCGTGTCTAAATGACCAAATACCATACATTTCCATACATAACATCCATTTTCAGTGAGCCAGTTCGCAAAACGTGTGTACAAAGACGTAAATACTGACTCTTTTCTTCTTCTCTGTGATAAGCGGGTGTCAGAAACGGGAAGTCGTGCAGAGCCACCTTGTTTATCGGGTATTTCTGCTTTTCGATAAGTGCCATCTACTGTCAGGGAGTGAATTTGCACTTAGATTCAGCACTTCGCCCGCAAACAAAACAAAACGTGCTGTGAGAAATATGTGTGAACCGGCCTTAATGCTGTGGAATAAGTTAGTTCCTGTTATTACTTGTTATAGCAGCTATAAACAGTCTTTTCATCACTAAATTCTCCTTTGAAGATGAGTCCTAAAACGCAGTTTGTCAAGTTACTGAGAAACCACAATGTGTAAACTCGTCTATCCTGAAGACTTTCCTGTGGTCTGACAATGCACTGACACTATATATGCTGAATGTTTGACACCTGTCTGCCCCAGGTTCAATCCTCGTCTGAATCCAGCTGTTCGGACTTGTCTCTGTACCTGAGCCGTAGTCAGAGCGGCAAAACATCGAAGAACCCTTGTTTTTTTTTTTTTTTTTTTTTTTTTTTTAAAAAAAAAATTTAATTCATTTAAACAACCCCACTCCCTCCCCCCCCCCCCCCCCTCTCCCCCTTTCTTCCTCCCAATATCTCTTTCTTCCTTTTTTTTTTTTTTTTCACGGAGCAAAAAATAATACACAAAAAAAAAAAAAAAAAAAAAAAATAAAAAAAACACCAACCCCCTCCCTACCCCTCCCCCCCCCCCTCCCCCTCCATCGAGAGCAGAAAAGCCCCCCCCCCCCCCCCCCCCCCCCCCCCCCCCCCCAACCCCCCCCCCCCTCCCTTTATACAAAATCAGAATTTTCACAATTTGTATCACTTGTGGTTGCGTTTTCTCTTTTTTTTTTTTTTTTTTTTTTTTTGCCGCACATTTGGCAGTTTTCTCCGAGGACTGTCCCGACACCTAGCGGCTAAAAATCCAATCTTCCACCTTGTGTTTTTTTTTTTTTCTCATCCATTTATTTCAACACCACACAGTACGCCACTATTGCACTGAAAACAGCGGCACCGTAAAGCCAAACGCTCGGCTCCGTCAGAGCTCTATAACTCATAGTAGCTTCACAATTTGCTGATGCCACCCGAATGCAGAATTCCTTTCTAGACACGTGTCAAATCCGTTTGTTCATGTCGGACTTGCCTGTAAATCATCACGATCACGTGAGAAAATAGCGAACCAAGCCGTCTTTAAGCCAAAGCAGTTAATAAATAATTTGTTATTTAATTATTTTATGCTTTCCCTTATTGTTTTAAATATGATAAGATATGAAATATAGTTAAGTCTGTGATGAATTAATGTTATTTTAAATAATATTTACTGAATTATTTTTGATTAATTAATATTTTAAAACCATTCACCAGGAGACTGATGTGTATGATGTTTATAATTCTTTCAGTTTTCTCAGCAATGTTTTTATTTATATAAAAACATTTATTTATTTATATATATATATATATATATATATATATATATATAAAATAATGTATATGTATATACAGTATGTATGTAGAGGTAGGTCTTTCTTTCTTTCAGAGGAATTGAAAAGAAACGAGTTGTTTTCCTTTTTTTGTGGTTGATACACATGCAAACAAAAAAAAAAAAATTTTTTTTTTTTTATTTTAAAAATAATTAATGGTTTTGGGTTGGCCCCCCCAACCCAAAAAAAAATATAAATTTTTTATATTGTTTTTTTGTTTTTTTAAATTTTTTCTTTTTTTTTTTTTTTTTATTTTAATAATATCACCATCTTCCCCCTTATGCTTTTTTTCTAACAAACACCCGCTTTTTTTCATTTTTTTTTTTTTTTTTTTTTTCTGCATCCCTTCGGTCCGGCGCGCTCGCCCCCCCCCGCGGGCCGTTGGGTTTTTTTGTTTTTTCGCCCCTTTAAGCGTTGAACCCATAACACCACCCAAAATCTTTTTTTAAATTTATATATTTTTAAGAGAGAAAGCGAGAGAGAATTTTTTTTTGGGCTCCAGATAACGGCAGAGAGACAGCTGAGCGCTCTCCTTTTTTTTTTTTTTTTTTTTTTTTTTAAATTACGTGACAGACGAGGGATTGTATTGTTTTTGACTTTTTATGTTGTCACCCTTACGCCCGTGCGGGTTTCCTCTTTTTCCTAAAACTAATCAACTACAGCGAGAGTGCTTTTGCATTGTTCCTCAAACACCCCCTTGTTGCGTTGTTACACTCTGTAAAAAAAAAACCAAAAAACATTTTTATATGTTTATCGTCGTTTCATATCGCATCGGATATTTGGAACACAACCTTAACGTTCTGTTCGGGTCAAAGTGGCAAGAAACACCGTCGTAGGAAAATAACCAATGACTGGGTGGTGTGATGATGAAGCGCCATTACCTGCCATGCTCTATCCCACAGCGATTTTAACCTTTATTTATTTATTAAAGAATGACAGTATTTTTATCCACTTATAGTTACATTTAATGTTGTGGAAAGTCCACAAACACAAAGTTAGTTCCTGTTTACACTGACATTACAGCAGCTATACACTGCCTCAGCAGTCAGAAAGTACAGAGACTGGAGACTCCTTCAATAAATTGTGAACATCTCCACGCAGAAATCATCATATAATCGGTTCACGTGGAGCAGTACCTGTTCAGACCTGTGCATTAATATAAACCTGCTGCTGTTACAGAAAATTAAATCAACACCTTCCAACCAGTCGGAGTCCAACCCTGCTTTAGTATAGAAAGATGCCGATGACATTCTGTGGGTTATATTTGCATTAGTGTTGTGTATAGAGATTTTTCTTTTTTACAGCTACTAACTGAAATGAAGATAAATGACTCTGTACTTGTGCACTTGTAAACAGTGAACAGAACAGGAAGGTAAGGTAAGCACGGTAGCTAACTGGTTGTTTTTGGTTTTGCCGTAGACACCCTTGTTGCTCACACCAAGCCCTCTGCTCTCCAACATCCATTTCTGGAGCACGCTCAGTCCCGTCGCTCCCATCAGCCCAGCCCGAAGACAAGGCGCACACACACTCTTTCAGGTGAGTCGTCTTTTCAGCTTGTCTTCACATCCTGTTATTAATCCGTCTTCTGCATCCAGCCAGTGTGAGTCACTGTGCTCCGTTTGTTTTATTTTATTTTGTATCTTTAAAATAGGAAAAAAAAGTTAAACAATGCAGGCTCAGTGGATTACACGTAAAATTGCAAGCTGGCAGTCGAGGAAAAACAAATATATATATATATATTTTTTTAAATGTGTGATCACCGTGATTTTAACCATGGCGTGGTTGTTGGTACCAGATGGGCTGGTTTGAGTATTTCAGAAACTGCTGATCTGGAATTTCCACACTTCCTCACACACACACGCGCGTCTCTAGAGTTTACATAGAACGGTGCAAAAAACACATGAGCAATGGTACCGTGAGTGGAAACACCTTGGAAATGGCCGATTGGTTCGAGGAGTTCTATAGTAACTTAATCACTCTTCCCAACTATGGTGAGCAGAAAAGCATCTCGGAGCGCACAAAACATCAAACCTTGTGATCAAACATCAAATCATCTGATGTTTGATGTGAGCATTAACTGGAGCTCTTAACCTGTATCTGCATGACTTTATGCATTGTGCTGCCTCATGATTGGCTGATTAGATAACGGCATAAATGGACAGGTATACAGGTCTTCTTAATAAAAGTGGACAGTCAGTACGTTTACATGGACAACAATAATCCACTCTTAATCTAATTAAGACCATACTTTGATTAAGAGTCTACCATGTAAACACCAACCTTAATCTAATTAAGGTCATAATCTAAGTAAGCTCTAATCGAATTAAGACAGGTGGAGTACTCCTGTTGTAATAGTATTATGGACGTGCATTACAGATATGTAAACACCTTAATCACATTATGAACGTTGTGTGGGCGTTTTCACCGCATTTTGCAACAGGACACGATCTCACACGGCAGTTTTATGTTTTACGGCGAACAAGAGAGTTCGGCTATGTCCCAAACCACATACTTGCCTACTATAGGCCTGTAGCGGAGAAAAAGACATGTATCTCGGCTACTATACAGTAGGTAAGTATGCGATTCGAGACGCAGCCCACGGCTTCAAACAGTCGTCTATTTGCACATACAGCATGACATATAATTAACTGCACTTAAAGCGTTCGTAAAAAATTTAACAAAAACACCCAAAATTGTATACGGTACCATAACGAAGACCAACTGTATGTTCATACTTGAAATTTTGGAGTGATGTCGAACCGTGTGGCGCGGTGACTTAATGATGCGGGCTCTTAATCTAATTATGATCTATAACATGTAAAACGGGAACATGACGGGAGTATTGTAAAAGCGACTCATGTAAACACCTTAATCACATTATTACCTTACTTAGATTAAGGTCAATAATTAGATTATTGCTGTCCATGTAAACATAATTAGTGACTGTCTAAATAAGTATGCAATTAAGTACTTAAGTATGTAAGTAAATACACAAAAGCATTTTAGTGGCTGACTTTGATACTGAAGTTTTGACTCCCTTTTTTTTCCCCCCTCTTTTTATATTCTTTGTATCTTCTATCGCCGTAGTTTCCGTCCGTCCTGAGCTCCAGCCAGTTCTCAGTGCCAGTACACAGTCTGGACGGCACCAACACGCCAGGACCGCTTTCTCCAGACCCACAGAAGACATAGAGGATAAAAAAAGGAAGAAAAAAAAAAGCAAAATAGTAGACTGCTGCGATTGGTGGGTTTGCCTTTACACAAAACACACACATCCTCATCCCACACCTTTGTTTGTCCGTGTTAAGACGCAGACCCACCGCGTGCTACCAGTTGACCAAATTCTCCCTTCTGGTGATGAAAGCGATGTGTGTTTAGGACCTTGATTACGGGTTTCATGTGGAACTTCGTCTTCAGCCTGGAGGGAGAGTTCTGATGGTGTTCTCTTTGCCCAAATGTACGTCGAGCCATCGAAGCGTAGTTCCCGAAAGGATTAGTGTTAACTTCTCCGTCATTTCAATTTGCTAGTGTTTGTGTTGTTTTTGGAGTTTGGCTTTCAGGGAATCACTGTAATCAGTTTGTTTCTTCAGGAGTTTTCACTCCTATTACAGTGATTCTTACGTGATACTGATTTTCTTTTTATACTTTCTACATAGGGATGCATCGACTCCCCCCGACCAAGTACATTTCTTGGTGCTCGTAGATACCAAAATGAGTAACCTACTTAGTATCTGATCAGTAATAGATACAGACCATTTTGCTTATTTTATGTTGCCCCAGTTTAAAGAGCGATCAAGAAACCACCATCTTTGTATAAAAGTTAGCCAAGTTGATTTTAAAGCATATTAGCTACCTGTTTTACTGATACAAGGTGACTATCGATGCATCCCTACTTCTACATCATGAGGCATCATATGTAAATCGCCTCTCTGCCAAATCAATCCATTCATTTTGCACCTTTTTTTTTTTTTGTTATTGCCATAAATCTACAAGCACCTTGACACACAACTGCTTGTATCAGTCACTTAACAACGCACTTACGCACTAATTAAGTCTCAGACGTTTAAAACTCTCCAGAAATATCTCGAGATTGTAATCTAGTTTGGTTATGAAAAAATAAGACACAGGGACTCTAAACATTTAAGATGCTTATTTTTGTATCGTATGTATCGGCTGTTCAAATAGGGTTTATAGCAATCCTACTATTTTTCAAGAGATATATTCTTATCGTGCGGTTTCAAGACAAGTTGAATTCAGGTGTCAAAAGTGAATTAAAAAAAAAGTGAATAAAAAAAAAAAAAAGAAAAAAAAAAAGAGCCCGGGATTCTTCTGGAAAAGCTATTTTTGTAGTTTTACATACAAATAAATAGAAAGAATATCTGTACATTTTATTTAAGCCACTAGACTTTGGAATTTTTTTTAATGCTTTAAAATGGAAAAAAGTCAACATTAAAATAGTAAAAATTTTGGTAGGCGCCACGTTTCTAATTCAACGTATCAAATTTAGGTTCAATTTGGCTGAAAACGCAACAGCTGAATCTGTGCTTTACTTTTACATACAAACTTGAATCTGACTAATGAATAAGTGTTGTTCCACTAAAAAATAAATAAATGGATAAAATGAACTTGAAATTTGTGCATAAGATTCTTTTCAAATGTATATTATGAATATGAATCTGGTTTTAAAAGACTTGCATACAACTGAAGCATACAAGTTCAGTTTGGTTGAACTTAATTTCACATGCAAGCATAAAGGAATAGAAATAGACATAATAGAAGTAAATATGTAATATGTATAAATTCAAATATAAATTTAATGTACGAAATTCAAGTTCCTATTGGTGCAAATATTCTGTAGAAACAGCCAGGTCTATTAATTTGGTACTTTTTGTTGACAAATTTCAGCAAATTATATGGAATGAAATGTGTCACTACAATCTGAATTTAAAAGTTTAATTTTGCATTTCATATAGTTGAATTACATCAAATTGAAATTGTATTCCATGGTTTCAATGTGTGCACTGTTTCAAACTCCGTTTTATAATAATCGGGTGTAGAAGACTCATTAGTTTTTTGGTGGCAAAATGCATTCAGACTTGAATTTTCAAAACATGACTGAATTGGCTCAGACAAATGGAGAAGTCAAATATATGCTCCTTTGTTTTCCTGAAGTCCCCAGATGTTTAGTGTTTTGAAAAAAAAATTCTACACTTATCTTGTATTTGAAGCCTTGGACACAAATTCTGGCCATGGAATACACTATTAATATGACTTCGATCAACTACAAGCTTTATTTCCAAATTCATGTAAAGATTTGTACGTTACACATAAATTCACACTGTGGTGGTATGTTTCTCATTCCATAAATTTCCACCTTCTGCAGTCGAGTTCATTTCCTTTATCAAATAATTTCACTGTCAAATTCCTTTCGATTACTGAAGCCAGCCAATTCCTACAGCTATGATGAAATCCAGGAAATACATATCTAATATTTGCACAACGCAAAATCCTACCTCTATCATCATGTTGAATTAGGATCTCGTCAAGCCATGACTCAAACGTAGAACTGGATTCACGGTCATACGCAGCCTGGCGTTGTTATTTGCTCAGTGCACAGGTGCAACGCGAGCACTTTAAGAGCAAATCAACCTAAAGCTCAGTGTCAAATGTGTGACAGAGTGAAAGATTATGAAACAGAAATTATTTAGCATCTCGGACTGAGTCTCAGGTATGTTAAATACTTTCAAATACCAAGCACTTATGCAGTGTGTGTGGAGCTTGACCTGCAGCGATCAACTTTATAAACAAAGCAAAGTTAGAGAACATGGGCATTATAAATACAGAGCCAATAGTAAATAATAATAAAAAAAACCCATGCAAATTATAGCTGCTAAATTTTTCATTGTAATGCTTATGATTACTAAGTGACAAATATACATCAGAAAACAGCAAGATTTTAATATTAATTTTGTTATAAAGCAATAAAGAAAATGTTCATCAGTTAAAAACTATTAAACAAAAAAAACCCAGATATCAAATTTAAAGGCCTTTTTTTATTTAAAAACAATTTCTTAAAAGATTAAAAAGTGAAAAGTATGAAATAAACGTGAGTTAGTGAATTTGAAGTGCGCTTTTTTTCTTCTTTCCTTCGTTTCTCAGTGGTCAGAATACTGACCGTCGGTGCTTTACGGCTCTACAGACTTTACAAACTTGGACATAACACAGAAATATTAGCTGTAACATATGCTAACTACTTAAGCTAATGAGGTTTAACGTGTAACGTGAGTGTTTTACAAACATACACATGTTTTAGGATCATAGGCACCTTGAATTTAGATCTAGAAATGTTTTTCAGGCTGTTTATTTTACAAGAAGTTTTTGAGACTTTTTCAACAAGGGTTTGTTTCCCCTCCAAGTAGCAGCAACCAAGTGAAAGTGGATGTACTTTGTAATGAGTTTTCTTTAACAGATGTAACCTCCGATTTCCTCTATACGCTTCAAATGATTAAATCCAGATCTAATTATTAGACTTAAGCATTCCTAAAAAAGTATTCACCCCTCATTACGGTGTGTATTTTGCACACACACACACACACACACACACACACGTCTATTTAGTGTATGATGTGAAATGGGAGATTACTGGGAGTCCCCCCCTCTATACTCTTTCCTGTTTATTATACAGCTTAAAATACTTTGTAATTGAAATATTTTGCCACCAAAAAAAGTTTTTTTTTTTTTTTTTTTTGTACATTTGATGTACAGTATTTCCATGTTTACGTCTGCTTGTGTGTAAATATTCTGTAATTTTAAGTAGTTTGTTCCGGACGTTCTTTTCCAAAATAGGGCTCCCCCCCCTTTTAGTTAAACCTTTGTAGCATTCCTAAAATTCTGTAATATATTTTTGTGTACAACTTTTCAGTGTTAACTTTCTCTGTGGCACTTAAATTCTGTTCAGATTTGGAAAACTACATGCCTCTATTTTCCCTACTACAAAAGATGCATCTACATCTTTTACTTTTTCCAGTTATACTTACTTTATGGCCCATTCATTAATCTATAAATGTATCTATTTTTAAGAATCTGGAGGTCATACAATCATGCCTTCAAGATGCACATGTGTAAATTTAGTGAAAAAATATACCCCACCACCCCCACCCCAAATGAGCGGTCCTAAACATATCCTGTAAATGTTGTTTGGCCTGTAAAGAAAAAAAAATTATACTAGGTGCTAATGCCATTTTCTAATGTCTTGTCCCAACCTGTGGCAACCAGCGCAAATGTTTACAACTGTCGATTTGGGTTAATAGCTATTGTGGACATTGAATAAAAATATTTAAGAAAACAAAATCAATAAGCCGTGTCTGAGCTTTGTGTTAACATTGACAGCTTTGACACCTGTGAAGCCCAAACAAAAGCAAATAAGCAGCTATTTAATGCTGTACAGCAAATATTAAATATACGTTGGCATTTTAAAGCACTACTACTTCTTCACGGTCAAAGGTCATGGACTTGGCCCAACATGCCTGCAGCTACCCAGCAATATACAAGGAAGCTTTTCCAAGAAACTAGTAGGATCTGCATTTTATGACTTTCTGCATGCAAAAGCAGTCTTGTATTCAAACATTAGTCTCGGCTAGAAGATCTGATCTTAGAATTTATTCTGTTTAATAAAAAAAAAAGGTTGTCTGTTTGGAATGTGAATAACTGATTAAATGACTGGTAATTGGACCAAAAATTCTGGATACTGGACTAAACATTTGATCCTCTATAATTTTCTATTGTTAGATACTTTTAAACATTATGTGAGGGAAAAACACTTGGGCATGTGCTGTTCTGGTGTGATGAAGCCTTGATGATGAACTTGATTAATTTCCTAGAACAGCGTGTATTCAAGTGTTTATCATTAATACCGCAGCTGTTCACCTTAAGTCGATTTATGAACACCACAGCCTAATTTTTATACAGTTATAGTTACATTAATGTTGTGGAAGCTCCACGAGACAAGTTAGTTCCTGTTCTCAGTTACATTATAGCAACTATAAACCTTCGCTCTGCTTTTGCTCACAAATTTAATAGATTTTTTTATTATAAAAACAAACAAAAAAAAACCACAAGCTCCTCTAACCAGAAAATGTAGCACTGACACTGGGGACTCCTTCCATAAATAAAATGTTAATCATTTTTCTCTTTTAAATAACATTATTATATGGAAGATCTGTACATGGAAGTCCCTGTGTAAGCTGTTACTATAAAAATGAGAACTAGTGCATTGATCTGACCAATCAGATGCAAGAACTCAACAGCGTTGTGGTATAATTTGGGTGAAATATCTCCTTCAGAGGTACTTTACAATTTACAACAAAAATTTACCAACAAAAAAAAGACAAACAAAAACAAAGTTAGCTCACACAGAACTTGGAGGAATAATTTCAACTTCATTATTTATTAGAAAAAAAATATTGCAGTTTCAGAATTTAGTAATTAGCAAAGTTTACCCATGTGTCATGTAGGGAAAGTGTATACTGGGAAATAAGAGCAAAAAAATAAAAAATTAAATCCACAGGCAATACATGGTACAACACGCAACAAGAACTCATGCAGAAGCTTACGCATACGTCTGATCCAAGTTTAATCACTGCATTGCTGGATTTTCCTACTTCGTGGACATTATAATCCATTTAACTCTCCCCTCCCACAAGCAGTAATTAAAGAATACCATCTTAACCACAAAAATTATAGTCCCCCCTCCCTCCAAATATAAAGTGCATCATTTCCTAATGTGAGATTTATAACTAAACTAGATTGAAAGTGTTCCATTTGTTCATTTGCACTGTTTAATTATTTACAACTTCAGAAATCAGTTGCAAACATCACAAGCAAACTGTGATGGTATAAATTTAGCTTTCCAGAAGATTCAAAATAAGTCTTAGCCCAACTCACATACCAAACATGCTTAAACAGGAGGAAAGTGGTAGGTTTTTCTTCCCTTATTGGCAAGGAAAGCAAGATTTGGAAGCAAAAGCCCCCATTTCCCCAGGCACATCAGCCTGCTTTATGCACACAAATCAACAAATCATCTTTGGTCTTGATGTAACTACAGTTCTATAAAAGGTCCAACAATTCTCAGGATTTGAGGATTGTCTCAAACCAGTGACTACAATCCAGTCTGGTCCCCTTCCCTCCTATGGAATGGTCTCAGACGGAGATCATCTTGGTCCATTTGTTCCATCTTTGGTCTGACTCCGAAGCACCACCAGGCACTCAGCGTTCAGCTTCGTTAGTCCCAGACCTTTCTGCTTCAGGGATGGCATTGGGAGCAGCTGTTCAATGACAGACAATACAGAAACCTTGATATAGTTTTTTGTTTACGTCATCATCCTTACCAACATAGCATACAGGCAATTCTAACTTCTTTAGTTTATCTCTGTGGAAAATCAGGGGTTGTCAACTGGTAGACCATGGTCCACATGTGAACGCAACAAAGTGTTTTAGCAGATTGACTCAAGCTCTCGAAAAATACCGTAGCAGAGCTGTTGAAGCTATTTACTTATTTATTTATATAAAATCACCATTCATTCAGCTTTTCAATAAACAATTTTAGCTGCCAGAAAGTTTCTATTTTTGTAATTACTTTTTTTAATTTTGTAATTATTAATTGTAATTACTTAGCACTTTTTTGGTCATATAATATTTTGACTTATTCTACTTTGTTTCCTTATTTGTACTTTTAACTTTGTGGTTCGTTAAAATGTTTGGAAAGAACTCGAAAACCCGTGGTAGCATTCAGACACGACTGAGGCCTAGAGAGCACGTCGCGAGCGCATCCCCGAGCAGTGACCCTGACTTCGCTGCCCTCAGGCTTGAGCTGCTGGCTTTACTGAGGAAGGATATTGCCGATATTTTTTAAAACGGAGCTCCAGGAGATACGTTGTCTACTATCCAGCTTGACCAACAGGCCATGAAAACAGCTGTTCAGTGATAAAGTCGCTACCATATCAACACTGAAAGGTACTGTTGGAGAAATGGGGCACAGATGATATAGTTCACTATCGAGTCTCTCACTGCGACCGTGACTCAATTAGAGAATAAATGTGAGGATCTGGAGTCGAGGTCACGGTGCAATAATGTTAGGATAGTCGGAGTTCCAGAGGGCCCTGACATCTGTACAACCGCTGCTGTAGCGGCCTTGTTAAAGGACGCGTTTGGTCTTGAGGAGGAGCCGGTTCTGGACGGGTCCCACCGGACCCTTCAGCCGAAGCCCAAGCCTGGTGAACGACCACGAGCTATCGTGTGCAGATTCCACAATCACAATAACTGTGTTGACATTTTTCGCCGTGCGAAAGAGCTCCAGCAGATTAAAGTGAGGGATTTGACCATTTTCGTTTTCCCTGACTACACAGTCAAGACAGCCCGGATCCAGGCCGCGTTTAATGAGGTTCGGCGTCAACTTCGTGATATTGAGGGAGCTCGCTATGGAATACTTCATCCAGCTCGGCTTCGCATTACATACAACAGTGTCCAGAAGGACTTTATTTCAGCGGAGGAAGCAGGAAACTACGTTAAACTCTTAATACCGGGGTGAACTGTATCACCTACATTGTGTAGTGTTTTTCTTTTTTCTTCTTATTTATTTATTTATTGATTCTTTATTCTTTTTTTTTTTTTTTTTTTTCGGCCTTCCAGCTCTACAGAATTCGTCCTGAACAAACTCATTTCCAGTAACATAGGTAATTAAAAAGCAATAGTACCTGCTAAGTACTTTTTGTGCCTGTGTTGAACTAAAAGAAGTGCCAGGAAGAGTGTGAAGCCCATGCAGCCAAAGATCATACCACACAACATGAAGCTGTAACTACCGTGTGTGTTGATCACCTGGAACATAAAAAAAAAAACAAAAGCATGAAAGGTCAACGTTGTTAAACCCAATCAAGGTTGCGTATAACCGAAACGCAACACGGTTTCCTTACCGATCCCACCAGTAACTGTAGAAGCATCTCTCCCATTCCAGCAGAGGTCACAAGGACCGCAGTGGCACAACCTTCATGAAGAAAAAAAATAAGAGGGATGTTCAACACGTGAATTCACGAAAGAGATGCGAACAAACTGCGGCAGAAAGCAAGGACTCATTTTGAAAGAATACGTCCGAATAAATAAAATATGAATTTAAATAAATAAATAGATAAAAGGGGAGAAATCATGTTGGAGTTCTTGCGTTGGATCATGCAAACCTTGGTCTCTCTGCATTAATTCAGAATGCATGGACATATTTCAGTATTTTTGGAGAGACTATCTTGTGGATAACTTCTAAGGGAGCGATTCGCGATGGCTTCGAATTTAATAGAAGAGGGCTTAGATTAATTGGACAGGAGGGAACGCGTCGAAGCCGCTGAGAACGAACTAATGCCGCTTTAATTTCTCTCTGCTGGATCGTGAGATTATTCACTCGTCCAGACTTGCATTCAGAAGGTTATTAATGTCTTTCAAACTTTAGCTGCGCAGAGCCCTCGCTAATTCCTCAGCCCTTCTGAAAAAGGGCTCCAAAGAGATCAATTATCATTTAGTTGAATATGGATTGAGCGAGCAGCTTGGAGGTAGCATCCCTATACGAGGGCTGGCAGGATGAATCCTGCATTCAAAAAAAAAGCTGTCAGTCTTGCAGCGCAGATCGATTTGATCTGTGGGGGCGGTCAAACCGAGATGCCAATGATAAAACCAGGGTTGAGACAGGAATGACTTGTTTTGGCACATCCTATTGGCAGATCCTCAATCTTAGTGGAAAGCCTTGGGTAAACACTGGTGATACAGTCACCGCTCTGTCACAATGGAAACTAAAAACAAGATCCTTAGTGACAGACTGTTGTAAATACCTTTGTAGTCAAGGAGGTCTTCTGTGAAAGCCAGCATACACGGGTAGACACTGCTGATAAACAGACCCAGAAAGCAGGTACCGATGAAAAGGAAGGCACTGTTCGTGTAGAGGACGAGCAGAAGCAACTGCGTCACTATCACACCAACCTGCAAAAGGAACAGTCAATTTAGAGAGGAAAAAACTTAAATAATTCACCCCTCAGCAATTACAGCAGTCTTACGATTACTACTGTTCACACTGTACAAGATCCAAATAAAATCTTGGCTGAGTTCTATAAAACAGACGCATGTTCTCCAGGTCAGATTATATGACGAAGGTCCTCTAATGATAGACCTCCTAATGGTAGCCTTCCTCCTACACATAGAGCATGGATAAGATTTTAATAAAACATCTCCCAAAGTCACATCTTTGTCTTTGCTTACAACGGGCCTCATTTTTCAAGCTGGATATGGACAGATTTATTCGCCAGACGTTCGTCACACACGACGAGACTTCGGTCATGAAGTCCCATATGAATTCTGAAAAACGTGACGCCCAACGGCACCAAATTGGCAATCACATTATCCAAGATCACCAATCTCAACTAGCAAAGAATTGTTATGCTGTGCAAATTTTTCCCATCTAATCAGTGTAAATATGACTCTCTTATGCTAATTAGATGTACACAGACAAACCGTACGACTACTACATGAAGCTGGAACGACCAGCGGCACTGACAAGATCATGTTTTTTTGTTGGTTCGTTAGCTCGATCGGTCCTGGTGACCTCATTTGCTCTTCCGTAGGGAACAAGATATGGTACACACTGCACAAAGAACAATTAAACCTGTGGGCTGTACCATTGGCTGTATAGATATCTTAAGTGTACCAAGTGACCGAGACGACAGGAACAAGGATGTAGATGTGTACTTTGTTTTATGGCTGGATTAGTTTTATGGCACAAATTCACCTCTCAAAACAAACTTTTCAAATAAACTACAGAGTTTGAAATATCTACATATCAAAATAGTTATACATATACTAATACATACACACACACACACACACACACACATACATACACACACACATAAATAAAAAAGTTTACACCCCCCGACTCTTAATGTATCATGTGTTGCCTTCTTGAGCGTCAGTGAACGTTTGCACCTTTTGTAATAGTCATGTATGAGTCCCTCAGTCGTCCTCAGTGTGAAAAGAAGGGTCTCGACATCATATAGTCAGTGTTGGAAAGGAGTGAAATATGTAGAAGATGCTGGAAAAGTAAAAAAATGTGCAGGACCTGGAGGACTTTTCTGAAGATCAGTGGGCGGTTTAACTGCTCAGGACAAACAAGGGACTTTTTTTTTTACCTGGTTAAACGTGAGCAGGTGAACGGGTTTGACGTGGTAAGTCAGTGGTATGGAGGCCAGACGCCCCACTGTGATGGCTGCCCAGAACACACTGGTCAGGTAGCCCGCCATCTTGTGCGGTAGACTCATGGGTGGAGCCACAGCATAGGTGTAAATGAAACCCGTGTACGACCCCTGAGGTGCAAAGGATAGAAGATCAATCACCTTGCACTTCTATCCATTACTCTCTCCATTAACAAGAACAAAAACAGGATTCAGTAGTGTGGAAGCGGTATTACGTACCACTATGCCATCGGAGAAGAAAAGCACCATCCCTCCGAAGACATGGAGCCAGTAGAAAGATGGTGGATGTCCTTTCAGCTTGCTGAGGCTATAGCAGTTGAGCATGTCCATGTGGCCTGTGGAGGAAACAGAAAATAAACGATCAGGAAGTTCCTTCATTAGGAATAATTACTCACTGATCAGTTTACTTGCTTTCTTTCCACTTTACTTTAGAAATAAACAGACTGTTCTTTTGTGCTCCATGTTGTACCCAATCAGAACAAAGAGCAAGGTGTAGCTGGATCTTGCCTGTAGGTTCATGAAGCTCCGTCGTGCTCACGTCAGCCTGCTCCGAGCTCCTCTGCATTTTCACAACCCCGGTAAGTGACTCCCCACCCAAGAGACGAGGACTGTGCTTGGGGCAACATGGGAGCAGCTGCTCTCGATACATCAGAACCAAAACGGCGATAGGCACAGGAAGCTGGATGTAGAGACGCGAGAGATGTTATGCACTAGAATACTGTAATGATAAATAATTCCCTTCTATAACTCTGCATTTCTTGGTTACATGAAGTCTATTTTGTTGAAGTCAAATTCAAGGCCCGCTGCCTAGTTTCATTTAACCTGCGTGAAAACATAAAATTTAAAAACAGCCTGTAATACCTACAACATTTTCAACTATCTAGAATTCACAGCAGACCTGTAACATGGAGATCTGCACTTTACATCGCACAGGGCTGAAATGCTGGCTAAAAATCAATGCCTTTCTGCTGCATTTGACACAAGCCAGAACAACGTCGCGTGTTTTTTAATCTCTAGTGATCGACTCCAAATCCTGAAATATATTGGCCCAATGTAGAGACCTACTAATATGAGGAAAGAAATTAAAAGTTGATGTGCAAAGATGAGAGATGGGAAGCTAACGACACGTTAGCCGAGATAAGCCTGTGTGGGTTCTTCATAATTGTCTTTATTAAGGTTTTAAATATTCAGAAAACAGACATTGATCAATAGTATCCTTTAGGCTTAACTGTGCATACATTCGAATAATTCATTAGTCCTTGCTTTTCCTAGAATTGTTCAATAACCTGGGCTCTAAAGTCAAAAGAATATAAAATAAAACGTCTTTAAAATAACTAAATAAAACAAAAGGTCATTCAAGGGTTCATAAAAATGCTAAAGACTACCTGGGTGCACATTTCAGTTTGCCACCCCTGTATCTAGCCCAAATGTTATGTTTGTGAATAGGTTTATCCTTATACTGTTCAAGCCAGAAGCTTTTCTAGGATTAACGCGTGCTTTAGATAGTTTATACAGACTAGACAGCGCTCAATTATTCTAGCCGCACCTCATGGTGTATACACTCCATAAAAAGCGTCGTTGTCGATAGGAATAAGGAAGGACATATAGGATTTAAAAAAAAAATTATTTATTACAAATTTTCTTGCTTACTCAGGCCCAAATGAACACTGTGTGGAAAAAGGCTAAACTCCAATACATATTCAAATAGTATAGGGGAAGCAAGGATGCTTTAATGATACCGCCATTATATCATTGTGTTATTTAAATTTCATCACATTATGGAAATGATTCCATGCCGGAAAAAAAAAGCAGTCACAATCTGTAGGTAGGTGTGAAAGGCTATAAACAGACAGTACCGCTGTTCATCTTTGATAAGAGGACAACATGCCACACCGAAAAGCAAAACCTTTAGGGCATTGCTCTGATATTGCATGATCTCCATCAACAAGGGATTGGTTTATTCCCCCCAGCTTTTCAGAATGTCACGTCAGAAGTCAACGTAATTCACCATGCCATGCTGAAACGTGTTCGAGAACGAGAGAAGATCCTGAAAATTTTCAGAATTAATAATCAATATTAAATATCTTGAAATTAAATATCGAAGAAATTAATTAAAACTCATAGGTCCTGCTTTTAAGTTTTAAGCATTTTTAGTCATACGAATACTTATGTTTAATAATTAAGTAATAATTCTGAAAATCTTCAAGAGCTTATGGAATAAAAAACTATAAATAACGTTCCTTTACATGAACAGCAACACCTACGTGGGAACACACGCAAAAAAAAAAATTCAAGCCATACTCCCCTTCTCCGATTGCAAAACATGCCCACGAATACAGCCTAGAACTGTGATTGGGCAGTGATTGCATTGTGTTTCGGAATGTGTGCAACATAGTGATGAAAGCAAGATGCAATGCAATAAGGAATTACATTCACATCTGATGCATTGTCAGTGTTTAATTCCTCATCCATAGGAGCTGTGCCTTCCATATGCAGCAAATTCAATAAGAATTGAACGTTATAGCTTTCACGACCGATGTAGTTGCATCACTCATGCTAGCAGTCTTCCCACACTAGTGTCAAAATCACAGGACATTTAAAATGACACCCCACAGAAATTCACAGAGTCCATAAATGAAAGTTACCTTCATCAACTTTGCCCATGCAAGTAACTTAACCTAAATTTGTTTGAGCACATTTGCCAGTCTTGTTAACATAAATCTACGTTACTTACATTGACGAACGCCATGATCCAGAAGGCGTAGGACACTTTGGTGACCACTTCACCATCAGTATTGAGAGAAATGTGGGATACATTATGCAGGTGTCTACCAGAAAGGCTGTTCCTCAAGTGCCTCATTGTTGTTGATGAATTGATGGAGGTGTTTCCCAAGATGCAGTCGGTTTCAGACAGAAACGGGTCAGCGATAAGGGGGCTCAACAACGCCCCAAGACCAATGAAGAAGTGGAGCACCTGGAGGGGTGATTTGAATGATGATATTAATTTATTCAAAACAGTCTGTGGTCACTGTCAGGTTCTACACCCAGAGACTCTCCATGGTGCTAAATGAAACCTTTTTGCTACAAGTGTACAAATATGAACAAATTGCCCATCAAATTTAGCTAGCTATGCAAAACAGGCTAGGTATGGTTCCTGAATTGTTCTTTGAATGGTTTATGGCTGTATTTAGACGCTCATCTTCAATAATCACTTTGTATTGGTCAGGGTGACAGTGGATCTGGAGCCCACTGCTTATCTGCAATGGGATGTTCAGACAAACATGGGTGTGATGGTCAGGTGTCCCCATATGTTTGGCCATGTAGTGAATCTTCGTACCTGGAGGAAGACAGTGGAGTTTTTCTGGTAGAGCTTCACCAGCTGCAGGTTGGAGATAGTATCGATGATGCCCATGGCCAGGCCTGTTACAGCCATCGCAACTACCAGCATCAACAGATTGCTGCATAGTGGGATGAAGGCGAACACCACGGAGATGATGAATGTGGATGCAGTGAGGGACAACAAAGAGGAACAACGTCTGAAAAGGAGAGATATAAATCATTCAGGTGAGAAAGACTTGCTTCTCTCATGGTTGCCATGTGGAAACGGTACCATTCAATGTATACGTTACATAAAATTTTAAAACACTAACATAATAGAAACAGGTCTTAAATCAGTATTGCCCCAATAATTTAATTTACCAACTAGAGAAAAAGAGTTCTTCAAGGGTTCTTCAAGCATGTAAAAGAAGATTTGAAAACATTTTTAAAGGGAAAACAAGGAACCTTTAAAGATTTTTCTAGAGAAAAACAAACAATATTTAAGAATGCTGGATGAAAAAAAATAAACATATTGCAGTTTCATTTAGCCAAGTTGGTCTCTAAACCATTTTAAAGAGCATTCAAAAGGGGCTCTAATTGAGAGCACTTCTAAAAGAAATACTCTCGTCAAGTTCTACACAGAACTTTAAGACAACCCAAGGAACTCTTCAGGCTGTTAGATGAAACCTTTATTTTCTGAGTGTATGATGTGAATAAATTGCCCATCAAACTGCAGTTTGATTTAGCTAACAGGAGGCAAATAGAAACTCTTATCTAGCAAAGTATACCACACTAGAAAAGAAAGGTTCCTGAAGGGTTCTTTGGATAGTTAATGGTTCTTCTAAAGGGGTTCCACTTCCAATTAAAAGAGAAACCATATGATGTTACTTAAAGGTTACCTAAAGATTGACCTCACTAATTTATCTAGCAAGCTGAAACACAAACAGCAGGAAGGGTTAAAAATGCAGGAGGTTTGCATAAGTCTTCACCCCCACCTGCACTTTTCCACATCGTGTAGTGTCATAGCCTGGAACGGAATATCATCATATGTTTACCTTTATCATAATTGTATGGCAAGTACAACAAGATTCAGTTTGCATCAAGCTATGCTACCTAAATTAAAGACCAATGAGCAATCCAAAACAAGCCCGGTACAAAGTTTTGGAAAATTAATCAATAATGGTTCGAGCATCCAGTGGCACTGTACCGTACCTTACCAATATTATGGGCTATTTTGCATAGGTTTAGGACATAATCCCAATGAAATCTATTTCAGTTCCAGATTGCAATGCTACAATGTGGGAAATGTTGTCTAGTGGATTTTTTTTTTTTTTACAAAAGATTGGAGTTGAAATCATTTAAATTTATGTAAAATATTAATAATAAGAAGAAGATTATTATTAATACAGGAGCTGAGCACTGCTTGCCATCCTTCAGAGCTCCTAATTTACATTACGGTAATTTTATATATTGTGAGCTTTCATATTTTTATCATTTATTTTATTTCTTTGCTCCATGTTATATGAACATAATGTGGGAAACGTACATATAGTATGTGTAATGGAATGTGTTGGACAAATACCATTCAGTTCAACAAAAAAACAAGACTTTAAAAGGTTTGAGAGAAAAAAAAATATGAATAAATAATCAAACAAAAAAAAAAGCTAGATCTTCTGACTCACTTGGTTAAAGCCAAGTCAGAAGCCAAGACTAAAGGGATTGTGTATTTTGGTCATGCATTGGCTGAGGAATTCCTTTAATTTGGAAAAAATGTGTTGAATATTTCAAGGGAGTTACTGCCTTTTGCATGCAAATAGAGGAGTAGTTTCATTTGATGTTTAGAGAACTAACCGTGTTTTTAAAAAACAAACAAACAACAAAAAAAAACTCTTGCATTGAGTGAAATGGATATTATGTACTAAAATTACACACTTGTGACACCCATTATAAAACAAAGCAAAAAAGACCCCCCCATTTTTTTTCCATTTCACTCACCCTCGTATAAACTGGGGAACCAAAAAACAAATTCCTGATAGGCAGCGACTTTGATTTCACCTTGGCTTGAGATATTTCTATTTGCCTCCAAAAAGTGATAATGTATCAAAAGTTACGACTTTAAAAGATCACATCATTCTCAAACCAAGTTCTCCTTCAAGATCCCAGCATTTCCTTGCTTTACAATGATGATGCCAGCCTTGTACTAGTTCTAAAAAGGGGTTTACTTATCTTCCTTGAATTTTAAGAACAATTCTCTTTCATAGAATAAATGTTTACATCTCAAATCACCTTGAGACCAAAAATAAATAAATAAAAGTCTCTTATCTACAATTATACCTTAAGATATTACGAACATGTTTGCTCTTTCTGAAAATGAAGCAGTGTTGGAGGGCATTTAGGGGTCATACGGTGACTAACCGAGCACAAACAAGCTGAGATGGCTATCGACATGCTTCCCTGAAGTTTAGTGCTGGCCATTTTGAAAGTTTCTGGAAAGTTCCTTTGCCGCAGGCCAGCGTTATAAAAAAACAAACAAATAGTATCTATTTTAATATTTTATTTTTTATTTTTTATTAAATTGAAGTATTTCTGTTTGTTTATCAGCATCTCACCTGATAAGCAATAACACTGAGCACATGCCATGCTACTGCACGGCCTGACGGATGCACTTCGCGACATGGTACCATTCCATCATTATAAAATTTCACAATAGTCTCACTCACTAGCTATGTCTCTTTGATTCATTCGGCTTTCTTGATGTATAAAAAGCGTTGTCGTTGTTGAAAAAGTCGACTACATTGAAACTGTTTAAATGTTGCAAATACAACCCCCCCCCCAAAAAAAAAAAAACAGTACATCACTGCATACACATTACTACAGGCACCACGAGTTGCTTTCAATTTGGATAATTTAGTAACGTAATATGTGGTTTGGGGCAAAGAAAACACTGCTAAAGAACGAATGCTGACATTCTCTATAAGTTCTCTGGCAATATGAGACATGTTCATGTTCATTTCCTGGTCAGGATCATATGATCGTATGTGCCTTATCTCTCAAGTGTTCCACAAAAAAACAAACCCACAGAAAAACAAAGAAAAGTCTTGTGATCTCTGTGTATATAGAGAGATTAATAGAGAGAGAGGTGATTATAAACCAATCAATGAAGGCCTCATGTGGGTTAATGCATCAGAGAAAGCTTAAAACTTTAGATTTGTAACATCTGGGACTAATTACAGCAGACAAGATGTTATTCAAGATCATCCTGAACTGAATCATGTTTATTATTGAAATATTCATTACTTTTCCAAAATTCTTTACAAAAAAAATAATTAAAAGGATCATGGATGCTAGTTTATTTTTTTTTAACTGATGTATAACAAAAATTAAAAACAAGACAGTGGTATGTTTTTAAATTTTTTATTAAATCTACTTTTTTCCTTAAAGAATTTTGTTTATGTATTTACAAATTTATTTCTACAATTAATAGGATCACAAATGATTTTTCCTGATTATTTATTTTTATGTATATCAAAAAACACAGTGGTATGTTTGAATAAAAAAAAAAATGCATAAAAATGTATTATTTTCCACACACCTACACTGGAAAACATGAGCGCCCCATTAAGTTATGTGAACTTATTTCCTCTGAACTCCAGTCATGACAAATTTTGGATATTGAACTCAAATTTATAAAGTTTTCAAAAATTTTTATTAAAAGTTGTATTGTTTATCTCAACGTGGAAAACTTATAAAAATGCAACTTTGAGTTGAAACAAAGGTTATGTTCAAGTTGAGTTTACTCACTTATTTAAATAAATCAATCTACAGACTCAATGATGGCAACTGACCTTTTTATTGATAATAAAATTCTTATTTATTTATAAAAATTTTAAATATTGGATCCCCAAAAGGTCCAAATATTAACAATAAAGCCAAAATGACATTTAACTTTCTTATGTGGATCGTGATGAACCGTCATGATTATTCAGTATTTATCATTTTGTTGCGTTTCCTAATATTTATACAAGCATTTATTTGTGCCTTGAGTAATATTATGTTACATACATACACACACTATATCTACCCATCTATCTATATCTATATCTCTCTCATTCATATCTATCTATCTATCTATCTATCTATCTATCTATCTAAATAAAAGAAGGCTCATCGATGTCATTTTCTGATGCTTTTCCACAGTGCTAATTAAAAGCATACAGTGGCATTTTGTTATTAAAACTAACTTTGTTCCAAATTTGTTTACAATTTTTCCTACTACTAATAGAATGGCATGTGCTTCCGCCCCATCATGATGCAACAATACAATACAGTGCTGCTTTATGAAACTGCATGAAATATTTTTAAATTTCAGAAACATTGCATTGTGTACAACATTACTAAAAAATTTCTGTTGCATTTTAAATTTTTGAAAAACTAAAAGGTTGTAAATAGTCCAGTTTGAAAGAAAGTGGAAAGGGTTTTCAGAATTGTACAAGTGAAGGGCTGCCCCCCAGAAATATACTTTAGTAGTACTACACTGTGAAAAACATTTTTCATTAACTCCCATGAGTAAATTACCTTTATATATATATATATATATATATATATATATATATATATATATATATATATATATATATATATGAATGAGAGAGAGAGAGAGAGAGAGAGAATCTGAACCCAGGGTGAGATTTATTACAAATGGACGTTCAGAGCCGACACGCTGAGGTTGTGTTGGTTCTACTCACGACTTGCTGAAGAAACCGCCCACGACGCTTCCCACGAACAGGCAGAGCTGTTGCGAGAAGAAGGCGAGTGTGACCTGCTGCAGGCTGGAGCGCGTCTGGCAGCGCAGGTCGAGCACGGTGGGGCCGAGCAGGGCCAGGCACAGGCCGAAGCTGAAGAAGGCGCTCCAGTAGGTGAGCGTGGGCTGCCAGTGGCCGCGGAACAGCGCGCAGCTTCGGGATCCCACTACACTCTGCACCACGTTACAGTTCCGGTCCAGGTTCATCGCTGGAGTGGAGTGGAGTGGAGTGGAGTGGCGTGACGTTCGCGCTCTCTTCTACATCAGTGTGTGATCCTGCCAGAGCCGCTCACAGACACACGCATGGCGGAGTGAAAGTGCTGGAGTTTGGAAAGTGTTCAAACATCAACATGATCCTCCCACCGCATCCTCCCACGCCGACTTTATTTAGCTCCAGCAGCACGGGGCTCTAAACTCTACACTCCTGCGCCTGACAGTGCGGCCGCGCGCACTGGTGTGTGTAGGGTTGCCAAATTAGGTCTCTTTATAAAAAATAAAAAAAAACAACAACAACAAACAACAAACTTACTTGACTTCACAGAAATCTAAATATGCTGTAACTTTACCCCCAAATTAGTTAACACAACCCAAGGGTAGTTTCCTACAAATAACTCTGAAATTTTTAAGTGTTCCAATCTGGCAACCATGGCTTTCTTAATTAGTGGGTAAATTGAGTCAGGTAGGAGGAGGAAGAAGAAGAAGAAGGAGGAGGAGGAGGAGGAGAGGAGAGGAGAGGAGAGGAGAGGAAGATGAGGTCAGGTGTGAAGACGTAAACATATATTAGGTTTTAATTTAAAAATATAAATAAAATAAATCAAGATTATATTAGATATTTTATATACTAAAATATTCATATAACATCTACTGCATTTATTCATGAATGAAGTTCACGATATTCTATATTTGTGTATTCCTTAACTTTATTTTTGTACTTATTTTTCACTGCATTTTATCCTCATGCATTCTGTTACATTACTTTTATAGATACATTTTTGTTACTTGTTTCTACATTGTATTATTATTATTATTATTATTATTATTATTATTATTATTATTATTATTATTATTATTATTATTATCCATCCATCCATCCATCCATCCATCCATCCATCTTCTATAGCGTTTATCCTACAGGGTCGCGGGGAACCTGGACCCTATACCAGGGAGCATGGGGCACAAGGCGGGGTACAGTCCATCGCAGGGCACAATCACACACACATTCATACACTACGAACACTTTGGACATGCCAATCAGCCTACCATGCATGTCTTTGGACTGGTGGAGGAAACCGGAGTACCCTGTATTATAATTATTTTTTTATTATTGGAGGTAAATATTTTGGTATTATGAGGGTTAATGAAAGACGAAAATGACAAGAAATACTTTCAATTCTTCTTTTACTGTATGGTTGAAGGTAAATATTTTATCTATAAATGAAAATACAAACACGTCTACTATGTACAGCATACACATACTAAAGAATGATATTTGTTTGTGTTTATTTATTTAAAATAAATTATCTTCAATTATTTTAGATTTGATCATGAGAAGATTTTCATCTTCTTCACATAAACATCCATCTATCTATCTATCTATCTATCTATCTATCTATCTATCTATCTATCTATCTATCTATCTATATATATATATATATATATATATAGTTGCGTACCACCTACAAAACTATTTTTCCCTTTTACTATTTATTGTCTTTTCTCCCCTAGTAATTGGATTTATGTAATGTCCACTGTACTGTACTGTAAAAAAAACAAAAAACCATTCACCAAGTTTATATCTATGCATTCACCTTTCACTGGCCTTGCTATGAAACATTTTCTAAATTATAGCACAGAAATCAAGTGAATAAATCAATATTAAAAGTCATTGTTTTTAATGGGTGTCAATACATTTGCCCCAGATTGTATGTTTCTCCAACTGACTGAGAATAACACGTGTGTCAGGTTTATATTTGTTCACAGGATTTCGACCGTTCTCTAGACCATTCTCTAGACCGTTCTCTGGACAGTTCTCTGGACCGTTCTCTAGACCATTCTCTAGACCGTTCTCTGGACAGTTCTCTGGACCGTTCTCTAGACCATTCTCTAGACCGTCCTCTGGACCGTTCTCTGGGCCGTTCTTTGGACCGTTCTCTAAACAGTTCTCTGCAAGAATTCTGCCTCTGTTTTGAAGTCAAGTCATGCAGCACAGAAAATAATCTCCACTCGATATTGAGCTTCATAATTTATTTAGTTCTTAATTTATTTAATCACATTCGGCTTCTTCAGCAATCACAATACATTCAGCTTTGAAATACAGAAATAGAATAAACATCACACAAAATATTGAATATCACATTTCATACAAAAATCTCAGTCTTTTTCTTTATTTATAAAACATGTATACATAATCTAATTGTATTTAATACAGTAAATTTCCTGGCAAAATATTCACTGAGAAGAAGGAAAACACGTGTTAAGAGACATATTAATTCTGTCCAATATATTATTCAAATGTTTATTTTACCACAAAAACACACACAGAGGAGATTTTCTGCTTCTAAAATGGAGTGAAAGGTTACTTAACCTGTAATCCTGTATTTCTCTCTCTCTCTCTCTCTCTCTCTCTCTCTCTCTGTCCATCTCCCTCCTGTTTTCCAGTACTGTTTGTGACATGCCCTCATTGACTTCCCCTCAGCAAGACACCACATTACCGACGTCATATACAAGTGGCTGTTTGCAGCAGCAGTGAAGCAGGGTATTGTTCTGATACTTTTCACTTCAAATTATTTCTTTTCAATAAAGAATCAGAAAGATGCAGGCAACCAGGGGCGCATGCAGGCTGACTGAGCGGCAGGGGCAAAAAACAGAAGAAAATTTTCAAAAGGGCAGGAACATCTAGAGGGCACTTCATCTCATTTTGTTGCATGTATAGGAGCCTACAGGGCATTTCGTCTCATTTTCTCACATTTAGGAGAGCCTAAAAAGTAGAGAGGGCAGTGGTAGCTTAGTGGTTTAGATGTTGGATTGTTGTGAAGGCTGCGAGTTCAAATCCAAGCACTGCCACTGCTGGGCCCTTGAGCAAGGCCCTCAGTTATATAAATGAGATAAATGTAAGTCGTTCTGGATAAGAGCATCTGCCAAATGCTGAAAATGAAACGTAATTATATTGGGCACTTCATGTCATTTTGTCACATGTAGGGGAGCCTATAGGTCATTTTCTCCACAGGGAGTGCACCATAGAGGGCATTGTATTTTCTTGCAGATAAGAGCACCTTATCATAGGGGCACTTTATTATGCTTTATCCAGCATAGGGTACAGTTTTATCTGCCATAGTTGCACCCTAGTGGGCATTTTTACTGTCTTTTTTTGACCACAGCTATCACCAGAAACTGTTACATGACGTGTGATATAGACTGAATAGTTGGCTATATATAAACCAATCTCAGCAGCAAATCAAATAAAAATTGTTATTTTACTGCTATCCTATTGATATCCAATTTTATCTGGAGTTTTGTGGCAAAGGCGTTGTGTTGACTCTTGTGTCGATTCGATCTCTCCGGACTACAAGAGCTCGTTTAACAACTCTCAGAGAAATAATGAGGGGAAGTGATGAAGGCCAGTACTGGAATACAGCCAAGCCACTCTTTTGTCACTCTTTCTCTTTCTCTTCTTGTACTTTCAATGTTTTTTTTTTGTGTACTAATAATTAAAAAAACACAACGTCACTATGATTCTCTGTACTTGATGGCTTTGACTAGAAATATATAGTGTTTTTTTTAAGGGAAATATTGAGTTACAAAGAAAAGAGCAGGCAAAGACAAAATTTAGGACACTTGGATGCCATGTGCAAACACGGTAGAGCAGTTCATCATACCAAGCAATAAATCATGTGCATTATTGGTGAGGAGCAACATCTCTATAACCTATAACAGTATTAAAATAGATATTAAAATAATAATAATAATAATATCAATAAAAAAATTGGACCCATCATCATAATTGATTTGTACAAGGCACCTTTAGATGCTTCATCTCTGAGGTAAACGCACAAAAAGTGACAGTGTTCATTTAATACTACTGACTACATACAACCCTGTGTCTCATGAAGTGGCTTCACCATAATGTCTGAATTTTAGTATCATAAATGTTTAGGAGCAGACTTTGGACATGCTCTGTGCTTTTGAACATCCAATCAAATCCCATAGGTGAACGATTTTTGTGAATCATGGTCTCGATCATCAATGATCGTTTCACTCGCTCATTGTGCCTTAAAGTTACATCTACCACGGCGCTGCTGAATTCTCGAATCTGATTGACCAGAAGGTTTATATGAATGCACTCATTCTAATATGTTGCCATTTCCATAGCAACAGCTCAAACACAAGGACTTGTACGATGGATGCTCTGTAATCTAAATCATAGAATCTTCTAGTGTATCTGTCTTTTAAGTTTTGTGCGAATCCAAACAAGCGGACATTCATTTTAATTTAATCTAATCGGTTGAGTAAATTAGGTTCTGCTTCCTTAAAATTGATTGATGTGTGGCAGCCATATTGTTTACAAATCTCAACATGGTTTAGATAGTTATTGAGTTTCACACTCTGCTGAGTAGAATAGTTTAGGGTTCCAGAACCTTCTGTGCTTGGACCCCTAAACATCTTTAAAAAAACAAAAACAAAAACAAAAAAAACAATAGGGTTCCAGAACCTTAGTTTCTTGGATCCCTAAACATCTTTTAAAAAACAGTAGGGTTCCAGAACCTCAGGTGTTTGGACCCCTAAACATCTTGACAAAAACAATAGGGTTCCAGAACCTTCTGTGCTTGGACCCCTAAACATCTTTTTAAAAAAACAATAGGGTTCCAAAACCTCAGGTGCTTGGATGCTTAATTTATACCATTTAAAACTATTATGGTTTAACAGTTCATAGGCAGCTCTAATTTTGTTCTCATTGTAGATATTTTCTTTTCTTTCTTCTTCCAATCTATTACATCACAGGGATCTAAAGTGTTTTTAATTTATCCAACAACAACAACAAAAAACAACATGTAATTATTGAAGTTTTCTGTCAGGAGATGTTTGTTTAACATTTATTATAACGGTCAGTAAGTCGGTTGTGGTTTTTCTGAATCAGTAAAGCTGTGTTTTTTCTTGCTCACTTCAAAAGAGAGAAACAAAACACAAAACATAACTATAAATGGATAAAAAGTATGAAACTAATCACTTCAGGCTGTGCATGTGTGTTTAGCTTTGGCCCACTAACAGGAACTCTGCTTCCTCACATCAACCTGTTGTTGATTATCTTCCTGAACCAGCACAACCTAGGTTACTCCAGACTTAATTTATACTTCATTAAGGATTACAAAGTCATATGAATTCAAACATGTAGTATGACTGCTAACAAATCAAGTTGTAAGGAAAGGAGTGAACGCTAGCCCCACCCCAAAGTGACGTTAATATTTGTGACATGACTTGAAGTGAAACGTGATGTGTCCTGCACATGTCTATGAAATTTAAAAGCGGGAGATGTTGAAAGACAAACAAAAAAGTCCTGACATGTGATAATATCATTTCACTTTAACGATTAAATCTTTTTTTTTTTTAATTCAGTGTGGACACTTTTGAACTTTCAGTGAGTGGCATCCACTTTTAATTGGGTACATTATACCACTTTTTTTTTTTATGTATAACTCTGACAGATTTTCCAGGTCACTTACACACATCATTAAAACTTTAATGTTCAATAACAGGTCCTCTTTTTTGTGCTGTCTAGTTCATATTTTTAATAGAAATTCGATTTAAAGGAACACTCCACCCTGATACATATTTAATACATGTTTAGGGATTCCGGCGCTAATGTGTTCGGTCGATGTTGTATTTTCATTATTCCTGTGAAAAGCTAGTGGTTATGTGACGCTCTGATGCCAGTTCACCGATCTCAATCACAAGTCATAAGAAGCTCCTAAGAACAAAATGACTTCATAGATTTCCAGCAAGGCTTAACGTCATGTTCATGAGAAATCCAGCATAGAATCAGTGTAGAGATTGGTGCAAATATTGTCCCAGAATGCAATGCAGTTATACGGCGCAGAGACTAGGCTCGGCTAGTTAGCAGTCTATGAGTCCGGCGAGTGCGATAGTGTTGTTCAGAATGAAAATCGAAGCTTTGGTAATATAGGAAACTGTTCGCCAACATAAAAATAGACCAACATGTCAACAAAAGACATATAAATAGAACAAAATCCCTTGGAATTTCATTACAAAATAAATTTGGGATGCAGTTGAAGATCACGTGTTAATTATTGAGATAAATATGAGATGAATGCATGGTGTTCAGGGTGGATTTGTCCTTTAAATACTTTTGGAGCACAATGGTGTTATTTATTTAATTATATATTATATATATATATATATATATATATATATATATATATATATATATATATATATAAATGATCGAGGTCATTTCTCAACATAAGCTGATCCAGATATGAGTGTTGAGAAAGCACAGTGGGAAATTACGAGCTGTGTAAATTTGTCAAATTCAATAAAACAGCAGTGAATACTGTAGAATTGGCTTCAGTCTGCTGTGCGTGTGTTTCAGTTTGAGAAGGTTTTGGGATACAGCTGGGCAGTTTCACAGCCATTCGCTTCATAATGATGATGCTATGATGCTCCTCCATAAATCTATCAGTTGTTAGAATATACTCTGTCTGCGGTTCTTCCCCCGACCTAAAATAGGGAGAAAATAAAATTTTAATAATAGTTAGGCCACTATATACTGTATCAGAGTTGTGATTAAAAAAGAAAAGAAAAAGAAAAACAATTGTATCAAATTGATTGATATTGAAAAAAAACATCAGCACTTTCCCTCCAGTACGGTTACTAATCCACACACTCTTCTCGTTTCCCAGCATACAATATACTTTCTCAGAGCTTCTCTGCAGGTTGTGGGGAGGAGATGGCGATGGGCGTGATTAGTAATGTACTACTCTGATACATGCTTATCCTTTCTGAAATGGTAAACTACAGGAAATCTGTTGCAATGGTGCTGTAACCCATCCAAAATGACCCATCGTAGGGCACGATTGCACACACACACACACACACACACACACATTACAGGCAATTCGAAATGCCAATCATAATGCCTTCACCACATGTCTTTGGGGGAAGAAACCGGAGCACCAGGAGGAAACCCCTGAAGCACAGGGAGAACACGCAAACTTCTCGGCGGAGGCAGAATTTGAACCTCTCAACCCTGTAGTGTTCTAACCGCTAAGCCATTGTGCCTCCCTAATGTTATTTTTGTAGATGGTAAATCAAAGCATCAAAAACTGATTTTGTGATCCAGATCAGGCATTGCAGAAATGTCTTTAAATATCACCATATCATATTTCACATATCATATGATAGGATATCATCTACCCCTACTAGATACACCGAAAAATTAATTCCAGCCAGAGACACTGATCAGGACGGTTCTGTGATGATTGTGTTTGTTTGACCAATCAATAGCTTGCACTGTTTGGAGCTCCAAACCCATGTTCAGGAAGGAAAACAGGAATGCACAGGTCATGACCAAATATGGGATTATAGATTTGTTACCATACCAGACTGTCCAGTGGAAATGTACGCTCGTGTGCATCAAAACATACAAGACAGACATTTTAGAAGTTTTAGACGGACATACAAGGTAATATCACCTGTCCTGATTTATTAGAATTTATAACAGGTACCTGGATGAAAGACTGAGCTCCGGTGGCCAGGGTCCTTCTGAAGCTGCACCTCCTTTATCAAGAACACTGAAGACGCTACAGAAGGAGGAAGACGAAGAGTTTAAACAACATGCAGAGACTCAAGTGAACATCTAATAACTGTGGTGCAGTCTAAAAAAATAACGAAGTGACTCACTGTCTGGTAAGGAGTGAATGCTCTCTCCCAGACTGAGGAAGTACGCGTGTCTCAGAGACGCCTCGGCCGAGATCCTTTTTTTGGTGTCATACTGCAATCAGACAGATAATGCAGAAGAATTAATCAACCAAAGACATCCTTAAAGAAAGGATTTAAATGTAAAAAAGAAATGAATTGTCTGTCTGAATCCTCAAATGTCCCTCTACACTGTCAGAAATGTGTGAAAATTTGTTTAAAGGTACAACAATTTTGGGAGATTGGTGTCCAGACTGAATAACAAAACATATGAAAAAAGTCAACATTTTTTGCCTTGAAAATAGAAAATCCTTGCTGGTTTATTATTCAAACAAAATAATATTTTTTTTTCTTTACTGCTAAATTGGGAAGCAAGGACTGAATTTGCACCCGTGATTTTGTGGGGGTTTTTTCCTCGTTAAGCCACTGATGTCTTCGACGAGATGCAATTTAAAGTCTTTGACAGCAAATAATGCATAAATTATTAAGCAGTGTGTCAGACAAGATGCTTGCGAGTCTAAGTATAGCTTCAAATACTTCGCTTGAGTTAAATAAAAAAAAAAACAGCTCTTAAATATATGAAAAGTATACAAGTACAAGAAAGATTTACAAAAGATAAACACGACTGCCTCAAAACACACACCAATTTTAGTTCCTGATGTTCCTGATGGTGCATTAGTGCGACTCTCACCAAGGAACCAATGGACATGGAATAACGTTAGGCTAGGCTAATCTTTCCTAAACTTTCGTGTTAGCTAGCATGATTATAAGGTAATAAGTAGCCAAATGCTAATAGCTAGCCCTAATGCAAACTGCCGTGATAAATGCAGATTACAGTGTGTTCTCATTCTCAATAATGCCATCATCACCATCTCATAGATTGTGAAGTAGCCAAGCCAAGCCTTTGTTGTAACTCGGCTGCAGTGCTTTCTGGGAATTTGGGTTCAGCATTTGCTGTAATGTCTTGACTTTTTATGTGGGATTATGTCTTTGAACATCGTGAAAGAGAAAAGCAGCTTTTGTTTTTAGGAGATAACGATGAAACCAGAGCGTTACCACTGATGTTTGAGATCATTAATTTTTTTTTTAAACTGTGTTAACAATAAGAATAACAATGATGTGTGACACCAGAGTGATACAAGACCGTTAACCTCTCACGGGAATAACAAAAGTACAGCACCAACATCAACAAATTAGCACCAGAACCAGAATCACTAAACACATCCCAAATATTTGAACATGAACATACTTAACATTTTTCAGGGTGGAGGTTTACTCTAAGGTACTATATTCATGTTTCCAAGTGAAAAACACACTAAAGGGAAATTTCCGAAACAAGGCGGTGTTTATCACACTTTCCTTCCACAGGTGTGTGTTAATGAGCTCCACCGCTTCAGATCTTCCTCCTCGTGCTGCTCTTCATTACCGGCCGGACGACAAAGTTAGCCTAAGCACGTCGACCCTATCAATCCCTCCGCCATGCAAATGAATGCAATGGAAAATGAAGCGGCCGTCACACAGCTGTCATGTTTCACGAGGTATAAAATTGGCTCGCGTTAGAGCAATCGTCTGCTGCGCCAACGCTCGGCGGGGTTTGATGAGAAACAGGTGCGAGGTTCGGACTCATTAAGGGTGCCATCTCCAGTAACAGATCGCGCGCTCTGCGGCACGCACACAGTCCTTTATCACTGTGACAGTTCACCTTTCTCTCTCACCGCATGTGGTGAGAGAAGAGGAGAGAAAAGAAAACGAGAGGAGAGATGAGAAGAGGAGGAGGTAAGATAGAAGAGGAGGAGGTGAGAGAAAAGGGAGGGATGAGAGAGAAGAGGGAGGAGGGGTGGAGAGAGAAGAGGGAGGAGATGAGAGACTACATTGAGGAGGTGAGAGAGAGTAGAGGGAGGAGGTGAGAGAAGAGGAAGGAGGTGAGAGAAGAGGAAGGAGGAGGTGAGAGAAGAAGGAGGTGGTGAGAGAAGAAGGAGGAGGTGAGAGTAGAGGGAGGAGGTGAGAGAAGAGGAAGGAGGTGAGAGAGAGAAGAAGGAGGAGGTGAGAGTAGAGGAAGGAGGTGAGAGAAGCGGAAGGAGGTGAGAGAGAGAAGAAGGAGGAGGTGAGAGAAGAGGAAGGGGTGAGAGAGAGAAGAAGGAGGTGAGAGAAGGAGGAGGAGGTGAGAGTAGAGGCAGGATGTAAGAGAGAGAAGAGGGAGGAGGTAAGAGAAGAGGAAGGAGGTGGAGAGAGAAGAAGAAGGAGGTGAGAGAAGAAGGAGGAGGTGAGAGTAGAGGGAGGATGTAAGAGAGAGAAGAGGAAGAAGGTGAGAGAGAAGAAGGAGGAGGTTAGAGAAGAAGGAGGAGGTGAGAGTAGAGGGAGGAGGTGAGAGTAGAGGGAGGAGGTGAGAGAGAAGAAGGAGGAGGTGAGAGTAGAGGGAGGAGGTGAGAGAGAAGAAGGAGGAGGTGAGAGTAGAGGGAGGAGGTGAGAGTAGAGGGAGGAGGTGAGAGAGAGAAGAAGGAGGAGGTGAGAAAGAGGTGAGAGAGAGAAGAAGGAGGAGGTGAGAAAGAGGTGAGAGAGAGAAGAGGGAGGAGGTGAGAGAAGAAGGAGGAGGTGAGAGTAGAGGGAGGAGGTGAGAGTGAGAAGAAGGAGGAGGTGAGAATAGAGGGAGGAGATGAGAGAGAGAAGATGGAGGAAGTGAGAGGGAGAAGAGGGAGGAGGTGAGAAAGAGGTGAGAGAGAGAAGAAGGAGGAGGTGAGAAAGAGGTGAGAGAGAGGAGGTGAAGAAAGGAGGTGAGAGTAGGGGAGGAGGTGAGAGTGAGAAGGAGGTGAGAGTAGGGGAGGTGAGAAAAGAAGGAGGAGGTGAGAGTAGAGGGAGGAGGTGAGAGAGGGGGAGGTGAGAGAGAAGAAGGAGGAGGTGAGAGTAGGGGAGGAGGTGAGAGTAGGGGAGAAGAGAGAGAAAGAAGGAGGAGGTGAGAAAGAGGTGAGAGAGAGAAGAAGGAGGAGGTGAGGAAGGAGGAGGGTGAGTGGGAGATGGAGAGAGAGAAGATGGAGGAAGTGAGAGGGAGAAGAGGGAGGAGGTGAGAAAGAGGTAAAAGAAGAGGAGGTGAGAAAGAGGTGAGAGAGAGAAAGGGGGAGGTGAGAGAAGAAGGAGGAGGTGAGAGTAGAGGGAGGAGGTGAGAGTGAGAAGAAGGAGGAGGTGAGAGTAGAGGGAGGAGGTGAGAGAGAAGAAGGAGGTGAGTAGAGGGAGGAGGTGAGAGTAGAGGGAGGAGGTGAGAGAGAAGAAGGAGGAGGTGAGAGTAGAGGGAGGAGGTGAGAGTAGAGGGAGGAGGTGAGAGAGAGAAGAGGGAGGAGGTGAGAAAGAGGTGAGAGAGAGAAGAAGGAGGAGGTGAGAAAGAGGTGAGAGAGAGAAGAGGGAGGAGGTGAGAGAAGAAGGAGGAGGTGAGAGTAGAGGGAGGAGGTGAGAGAGAGAAGAGGGAGGAAGTGAGAGGGAGAAGAGGGAGGAGGTGAGAGTAGAGGGAGGAGGTGAGGGAGAGAATAGGGAGGAGGTGAGATCAGAGGGAGGAGGTGAGAGAAGAGGGAGGAGGTGAAGGGCCACAGATCCCACTGTACCGCCTGCATTTTTATAATCAATAAAAGTAAAGTGTAACAGAACTATAAATGCTTTAATTTTCACCACATGAGCCGCCATTTTGTTTGGGGAATAAATTTCGAGGTGACCTTTCCACAGCACACTTCCCTCTCACTGTCCTGATCTTTAAGCGCGAGCCACTGCAGAAAGAAACCCGACTGCTCTGTCTTACATCTGTTGCTCTTTTGAGCATTTATATTAATTTGCATTCTCCTTCTTTCCAGGGTGTCATTACTTTATGAACACTAGTAGCGGATTTCTTTGGGAATCGATAAAGTTGAGCTCTTAATTTGGCAGAAGGATGGAATGAATACATTACCGCAGGTGAGGCTGTGAAGAAAAAAAAAGAAAAAAGACGTATTTATTGATAAACACCACAAATATAGAAAGCTATTTAAAATGGCTGCACTGTGCATCAGGAAAAGCATTAGGCAGGAACCCTCTTTTCATTCCTGTGCACTTTACTAACACGTGAGCGTGCACTCTGCCTTAAAACAGCTCCAAGCAGAAAACACAAAGTACCAAATAATGTATTCTCCCTTCTTTATTGCTGCACTCGTGTCTCATTAATAACAGCTCCAGCACAGCGCTGAGGGCTGAGGAAGCCATGGTGTCGTCACATACACATAATCAGTATAGACACCCCCCCCCCACCTCCTTTCTGAAGATCTTTAAAAACTCGCTTGCTTTGATCATTTGCTGAGATAAACATCTCACACTCTTTAAATCTGTTTAAACCGAGCAGCACACCGCAGCGGCGTTCAGACAACTTCACTCGCAGCGGTCTTTTGCAGATTTCACTCTCTTTCGCTAAATTCGCACGCTCGAAATTCGAAATATGTCTCGGCGTCGCACGACGTCTCTCTTTTAATTGGACACAGTTGAAATGTTAGCCTTCAGGCTGCTGAATAAAATGCGTCATCGATGTAATCTGATGTAGGAGCTGTGGGAACGAGTCTGTGTTCCCTTCCCCAGGTAACTTTCACTCAAAAATAATCAGTTTACAAACACTAGGATGTGGCGTTGTGTCATTTTGTCGTATAACGAGCGCGATGATGTTTCAAGACACACGGCTAACATAATACACGTTTATCCCAAACTTAGAGAATCGTCAAACGCACTGGTGGCACTATGTCACGATAGGAAACTGTTTATTTATTTATTTATTTGACATTTTGAGCAGGTCAGTAAAGTGTTACATGGTGTTCATTTCCTTATGTGAAAAAGTATGAGCAAGTATGGAAGTTCTGTTCAATTTTTTAAATATACAAATAGAATATGCAATAATATACTATAATAACCATAATATATATATATTATAATAATATAGCATGAAGTGAATTGATAAAGGAAAGCTGCAGATGTGTCTGTAGATATGTGTTATATATAGATTTCCACAAGGTCAAACTCTAGAGTTTATGCATGCTTGTGCCCGATTAGTAAAGATTATTCAAAACAGTTCATTTCTTGAAACGAACCCTAACCGAGGCACCGTCACAGGAAAAATAAAACAATAATTGATACAAGCTTCACTTCAAAGTGTGCTCCATTCTCAACACTCGCTTCAGTAGCCAACATCATCATTAACACTTTCTTAGTAAGCTGTTCTAACCTAACCTTCAATGACACGCCAAGCCATTCATTAGCAACTCGCGTGTGTTTAGCAGAGACCGAGGCTCATTTGACTTAAACACTAAAACACTGGGTTGTTTTTTTCTTTTGTCCTTTTTTTTTTTTTTTTTAATAAATGTGGATAAATCTGTAGACGAGCCTGAAAGCTGCATCCGCTTAAGTTTCTTTGGAAAATAAAATGTCATTTAACAGTGTTTTCCCACCGAAAGTTTGCATCCCTGTCAACGTTCACAAGTTACTTTACTTCAACGAGGCTCATTAAAGTGTCCAATGACTAAAACAGTCGGCACGTGTTTACTCTAAGTCTTAGTTAAGACGTGGAGTTCAAACAGGCTCAGACTGTCAATTTGGTTGCAAGCAGTTAAGAGTCAGTGGAAATCTGGAAAAAAAAACCCAGCCGTCATGATCTAAAACGGAAAATATTGACCTTTCAGAGAGCCGCAGAGCCGGAGCAGGGGATAAAAACATATCAACGTGTTTACAGAGAGTATAGCGACAGTCAAAACGCTCGTTTGTTTCATTTAGAAATAGACAGTACATGGACACAAAGAGTAAAAACAAAAACAAAAAAAAACTCAAGAGAGATTCTGAATAATCCAGAAACAACAAGTGGAGGCAAGAATAAAAGTCCAGATATACAGTATATTAGGAATAAAATAATGTGATGAAGCGGCAGTACTGTTACCACCCTGATGTTGATTATTTTCCGATAAAAGCATGCCTTGAAGTGTTTTATTTCTCTTATACCAAGACAATTTTGTACTTTTTATGCATTCAGTGTCACATTTAATGTTGTAGAACATCCTCGAGGTAAGTTATAGCAACTACAAAAACTTTCCCTCCATAACACCCTGACAACAGCAACAAACACACAATTTTTCATAAACATTTCTCTTCCAAAGACTTTCCTGTGGTAGAGAAAATTCCTGACATTGGAGACTCAATCCATAAATGTTCATGTATATTTTTCTTTCTTAAAAAGCAGCAATATATTTACTATTAGCCTTCGGTCATAGGGAGCGTATTGTGGAGCGCCCAATTTCACAATATAAGTCAGGGGTGTCCAATCTTATCCAGAAAGGGCTGGTGTGGGTGCAGGTTTTCATTCCAACCAAGCAGAAGCCACACCTGAGTCTTGAAAGCCAAGATCAACTGATTTAACAGGTGGAATCAGGTGTGGCTCCTGCTTGGTTGTAATGAAAACCTGCACCCACACCGGCCCTTTCCGGATAAGATTGGACACACCTGATGTAAGTCGTTACTATAGAAACAATAACGCAGTGTATTAGAAGGAGTACAGATTATTAATGTAATCCTGTGATTCAAAGCTGCAGTACTGTCAGAGATATCCTGCTGCTCAGTACAATAAATCAACGCCATCTGACCAATCAGAATCCGGCAGAGCTGTGGTGTCAATGGGAGAACATCTGTAAAACTCAAACTGGTTGATCAGATCATCATTTTAAAGTGAGGGTGTGCAAACTTTTGCACTCAATTATACACGTCTGTGTAGGAATGAATCATATGCGTAGACGTGCTTCATTTGTCTTGGCAAACATAAAGATGAAGGATTTACTCTGGAGAGTCACCTGCTAGCTAATTGCTCGTACCATATGTAGCGGCATATTAACATCAGTCAGCATGGGATGGATTTCAGTGTGTGTGTGTGTGATTTCTCTATAGTCGTTGTTAACTGTAGCTATCCACATTATCTCTCAGGAGGTATTTGGAGATGGATGTGTATCGCTATGACTTCTAATTAGCCTATGCATTCATCTGAGGAAAGCGCTCCGCAAGTTAAGTTATGGATTAAAAGGCATTTTCAGTGGGGGAAAACGTTTAACAGCTGGACCAATTCAGGGTCATTTTTAAAAGCATGGGTACTTTATCCATAGAGTCTTGTAATAAATTTTTAAGACGTTATTTAATGGTGATTACAGTTCGCTTTGAAGACCTTAGGACGAGATCAAGAAGTTTAACTATCCTGAATGTTAGTGTGTTTGGTTTCACAAATGTTCCTTCATTATCAGAAGTTGAAAAAAAGTTCAATAATCAAATTGTAAAATTGCAAAATTGTCAAATGGATATGTATGTTTTTTTTCTTGTTTTTTTTCCACCTGAAAACTTTCAAACAAATTGTGAAAGTCATGCTGTGTCCACAGTAATCTTTGTCTACGTTTTGGACTTCCGTTCACGCCAAGACGGTGTTTTTCTCCAGCAAAAAAGGACATGCATGGCAAAGTGTCCGTAGTGTACAAATGGGTGTGTGAGTGTGTATGTGATTGTGCCCTGCGATGGATCGGCACCCCGTCCAGGGTGTACCCCGCCTTGTGTCCCATGCTCCCTGAGATAACGCTCCAGGTTCCCAGCGACTTTGAAGGATAAGCAGTATAGAAAACTGATGGATGGCTGGATGGATGGAAAAATATGGAGTCGTGTTGTGTTCTCCATGCGCACTTGTGATGATGTAAGATGAATGCAAGTGTGGGGGGTTTGGGAGATTGGGGTCGGCGGGTGAGTGCACCAGGAACAACTGCACTCAGATTCGGACTGCAGCAAAAAGTGCTATCACCATACCAGCCTTTGAATCCTTTCAGTTATAATATTCAATGCCTTTTTCAAAATTTAGTCTGGAGACTGAGAGGGTTATGGCAAAACCTAATATTTTTCAAGATACAATTTACAATTTCCTTCCACTCCAGAAACCAAGGGGGAGGTAAACTTTTACACGCAACTATAATTAGTGTGTTTTTTGCAAAAAAAAATATATATATATATATATATATATATATATATATATATATACATATATATATACACACACAGAACAACAGAATGCTCAAAGGTTTACATATTCATGAATATTGAGTTATGGACTTATAAAGCTGCAGAAGCAACCAGCAGTGTATCATTACATGGGATTCAGCTCAGTTTCAGATGACACACGAAGAAAAAAGTTCAACTCGTTTCATTTGTAAGAACAAACAAACTCGGTATAAAAAAAGTTCGATCATCTGTGCAGCTTTGAACTCACCAGTAGAAGAGCTGAGAGAAGATCGATGCCCTCTGTGTCCAGTCTGCAGACACACACGGAGAAAAAGGGAAATTTCTGCAGCTTTTGCAAACCGAATAATATCATCATGCCCTCGTCTGATTATTCAAAGTTTTGTTTAGAAGGTCAACGAGCTGAAGATGAATTTCAGATAATCTATTTGCTAACAAACACAAATACAGATGACGCACACAATGTATTTGTACTACTTTCATATACCATGTCATATAAGAAGATGCATATGGGAATATTAATTGGAAGGGTGGCAATAATTCTGAAAAAAACTAAACAGAACTATGTATGAAAACTTGTTTACGATTTCAAATAAAAATCATATATTGGGAAATCACAACTGCGGGGAATCAAGGAAGCAAACTTGGCCATGATGTCTCGATGGGAGGGGAATACTCTCTCTCTCTCTCTCTCTCTCTCTCTCTCTCTATCTCTTGTCGAGCATAGCAACACTAGCCAGTTGTGTGTGTCCATAATCTCATGTATGATGTATGCAGAAGAGAGTGGCTAGCGTGTTTTCCTCCATGTGTTTCCTCCGTGCTGCATCACAGGGAGTGTTCCAGAAACGTGTAGAGGAAACACTTGTTATAGGGGAGAGCTGGCTGGTGGGTGGAAATTCGACCAAATTGAGGAGAAAACAAAGAAAAAAAAACCCAAAAATGAAAACCACCAAGTGTACAGCGACACTTTGCATGTGGGATTCATTTTATCTATGGATTTCTACACATTTTTCACTACTTGTGAAAAGTTTACGATTGCTAAGGAAAATATTGTGTTCACATAATTACAAGGTATACTGTGTACCTATATGTTTAAGCCCAAAATACTCATTCTACCATATGTGCTGTTAATACTTTATATAGTAAATAAATTCTGCACATTTACTCCAAGGGTGCCAATAATTCTGGAGTCGATCGTAAGTGAGTAAATACAGAGACCAGAAGATTCATGTGCATTGTGACCTGTCGACTAATTGGTGTTGTGTTACCTGGGAACATGGTTTATTAGAACCTGGGCTCTGTACAGGGGGAAAAGGTACGACTTGAACTCCTCATTCGCAGTAATCCCAGGCCAGGTCTCTTCAGTCGGGGTTCCTTGTTATAAAAAGAAAGAAGTTTTTTTTGTTTAAGTGGTAAAGAAGTGGAATAAATTCAGCTAAAAATAATGATCAGAACACAAGGTTACTGCAAAGATTGCAAAACAAATAAGGTCCTATGAGGGAACTTGGATGATGCTCTTCAGGGCTTTGGAGCTTTTTGTAAGCTAAACATATGACACGTCTCAGATGTTTAGAAAACAATTTACTTTTTTTTGCATAATGTTGTTGCTGTCAAAAGCTAAACGTACCCATGAGGCGGAAAACCAGGTGCAGCTCCTCTTTGACGGTCGAGCCTGGGAACATGGGCCGTCCCGTTGCCAATTCGTACAAAATACACCCTACGCCCCTGAATGCGACACAAACAACGCAGGCGCTCTGCTTAATTACATTATATTCTGTGCAAAAAAAAACAACCAAAACACATTCATTTCAAAATAAATGAATAAATCTTTGACATTTAAGCACAGCAGGGATAATTCGCATGAAAGAATGGATTCGAACAGATTTTCTGGCTCAGTTTTTTCGGCTAGGGCGAATTCGAGGACGACTCCCGCGGCCCGTGTTTTGATTTCTTGTCATTTGGATGGCGGCCATGGGATGTCTGTGAGCTGGAGATATCGGGAGGAGACATGCGGCTGCCGTCACGCATGGATTGATTAGGCTACTGGGCTAATCCCCTGGATTACTGCCACACAGGGGTTTTTATTGAACAGTACAGCCCAAGTTTAAAAAAAAACAAAAAAACAAAAACCATTTCTGACACTGAATCAAAAACTCGAGTGCTCTGAGGCATAAAAGTCAGTTTCCTGTGTGTGAGAGAAAAAAAACCAACAGTGAAAGGAATGCAATACGAATGGATCTTTTGAGATGCAAGGTCTCAAAGTTGGTCGAGAGTAGAAGCTTTCTCAAACTTCTAATCCAAAGGTAACATGAGAGCGCACTTCCTCGTTCATTCTCACTGAAGAAGAGTATTGGGCTCGTAGAGGAATTTCCTGTCAACCTGCAATACACCCGATCCACTTCATCGAGAACCCTATTCGGACTGGATTAGCATAAAATGGGGATTTTAGTCCAGAGGACTAAATTTGTACCATCAGAATGAAGGATTTGTCCTTTTTCTAGTGGCGAGACACTTCAAGAGCGATGAACATAGTTTTACTGTCATCGCTTTTTGCCTTGCTAGTTGTTGTTTCGCGAGCAGTGAAGTAAAGAGAAAGAGCTTATCTACCATCAACCCCATGGAATGAATGTCATGATAATAATACATCTACCAACCATTTTTAATATCCACTGGTTTCACCTCCTACAGCCTCAGAAGCATGTTGCTTGTTCAATACATACATATCGGTTGCATTTTTTAAATAATAATGTAATATGAATTTTGTCACAAATCTGAATTTGTGATTTTGATGTTGGGAGGTAAATTAATTGCAAAATACATTGAAAAATACAAAAAAAAACAACAAAAAAACAATGGAGATATAGAGGCTAAGCTAGCACATATCAGTGAAGAAGCCGTTTATTTAAACTATATAAAGTTGTAGCTATAGTGGAAATTATATAAAACTGAAACCAGAATATCAACGTTTGCCTCAGCTGTGGTGATAAATTCCTAAGAAAAGACTCTGTATGCTGTAATTGTGAAAATACTGTTATAAGAAAATGAGCAAAGAAAGCGCTAAGAAAATATTCTGTAGAGTTAAAATTTCTCCATACTTGTAGTGAAAATACTTTTGTGCGATATAAACGCCAAGCGCTAACTACGGCTAACTGTGCAGGCAGTAAAAGCAGTACTTTTTTTCTCTCTTCCAAACAATACAATATCATAGTGACAATAAAATGAGATAAATATCGGAATATCAACATTTGCCTCAGATTTGATGTATTCCCAAAGAAAAGACTCCATACAGCTAAAATTACACTGTACTGATGTTTAACGTTAGCATAAATTAGACATTTTACAGGGTTAGTCATATTGGGAAACATCAATGTCTTGTCATAACTGGTGAACTCAAAGCTCTCAATAATAGCAGGAATCCATACAGAGATCTCTTGAAGGTTATTTTCAACATTCATACAGTGGACCAATAATGCATTGCTAACCTGTCTGCTTTAACACCACGAGATGGCTGTGACAGCTATTTAACACTTTAATAAGTGTTAGGAAATTAAGTCTAAATATAGCTACATTAGTATCAGCTAATTAGTTGACTGTTGATGATATGTCTTTATTTATGTAGCTAAAAAGAAGCTTTTTTCCCCTCAATCAATGTAGAAGGAATTGTAGAGGACGAAAGTCTCGTGTCCCCTGTGGATAACGCTGTTAGCACACAGGAGCTAGCATGTGGATGAGCAAGTCCATACCACATGTCTATGGGAGTCGAGTACTCTGTGGAACCCAGCAGGACATCTGGAGGCCGGTACCACAAAGTCACCACCTCATTCGAGTAGGTTTTTGTTGGCACGGATTTTGCTCTTGCCAGACCTAACAAGTCAGAGAGATAGAGAGAGAGACAGAGAGAGAGAGAGAGAGAGAAACAATAAACATTACTCATCTGAGGAAGAAATGTTGCCTGGTAACCCGGTAATTGGCGCAGCGCCACGTTGAGATTTATATCATTTGAAGTTACTAAGTCGTGCTGTTGCTGAGGGGAATAGAATAAGGGATCTTGGTTATGGAGTCTGAGATCAGATGAAAGAAAGCCTTGCTGGTGTAACGTTCTGAAAGAGTCTCACCAAAGTCAGCTAGCTTCAGTTCTCCCTTCTCGTTGATGAGCAGATTCTGCGGCTTGAGGTCCCTGTGTAGAATCTTTCTCTTATGACAATAAGATAAACCACGCAGAAGCTGGAACATAAATATCTAGAAGGAGAGAATGTGAGATCATTATTTATTATTACAAAATTGGAAATTGGATGGGTTTTTTTATCGGCTTGGAAAATAGCGGAGGTCAATGAGGCACCTTCACGTTGTGCATGCTCATGAGGTTTCCACAGTTGTCTAGGTACTGCTTCAAATCGCTGTCCTGCAAAACCAGAACATCTTTAGCAAAAAACATTAACACACATTCACATTTTTCACTGGGATCATTTGTGGTTTCTCTTAACCACCAAGCTCCTATATACATCAGCCATCTGACTAGTTAGGTTTGTGATATAACTGGCTTTGGGCCACAGCTGGACCATGCTGATAGAGGTCAGCAGCGGTAGATATGATCCATTCAGCAGAAGGTAGGAAGTCTTACCAAATATTCGAAGACCAGAGTGAGGCAGCGGTCAGTGTGGATGATGTCATGCAGAGTCACGATGTTGGCGTGTTTCAGATTTTTCAGCAGTGAAACTGCAACGAGACAAACACAAGACAACTGTAAATTTACCACAGAAAACAATCACACTCTTAAACTGTCTTGTAAATAAAGGCTTCTCACAGGGACAACCCCCCCCCCCCCAATTTATAAGCCTGACTGTCACAATTTTGACCAGATTTTGCTACAATTTCGATACGATTTTTCCACAATTTTGATACAATATTGTCATAATTTTAAAGTGATTTTGCTACAATTTTGATTTGATTTTGCCATAATTTGATTTTGGTAGGTTTTTGCCACAAGTTTACCCTGATTCGGACATGATTCTGACATCATTTTGTCACATGTTGTCATCATTTTTTATTTTTTTTATAAGATTTTACCACAATTTTGAGATGCCATTAATAAAATCTTGCCATGTTTTTGCCACAATATTGGTATGATTTTGACACGATTTGCCAACAAACTTTGACCTAATGGGTTGTGAACTGGATGATAAATCTGGTGTGACAGGGTAAACAATGCATGATAGATGTTATCCACCAAACTGCTGGAGGTCAGCTTTCTGACAACAAAAAATTTAATTGGATGTCATATCATGTGAGCTAGTTAAAATCTTACACTGTCAATGAACATCTATCTGTGATATTGCGTATCCTCAGCGTAACCATAGTAACCGTATTAATGAGTAACCAGCTTGTTTCAGGAGTTTGTCAGAAATGCAATTACAAATCATAGAAGGGGAAGCACCCTTTTCCGTGTCCCTTTTCTTTGGTGTGTCCTTTCTATTAGTAGTTTTGATGCATAAAGCTGAGCAAACTGAGCGCTAGCTGCTTGTCAACAGCCTCACGTTTACACCGAGGTGGTTAGTGGCATCATTTAGCTTTTGATTGTCATGCGATGCAAGCACCTGCCACATGAAGCATTGTTACAGTGTGAGCATGTGTGTGATGTCAAAAGATCGAGGTGTAGGACTTGAGCGTTAGTCAAAGAAAAAGATTTCTCTGCTGTACAGCTTTAGGCTGCTAGATGGGAGGATTTTTTTATCACATAATAATTCTGCAGTTAATGGAAATTTGACAATCTAACACCGGCTGCATTTAAATCTTTTTTAACATGCCCCCGTTAACTTCCCAAAGTCATTTAGGATTCAGACTAATCTAGCACTCATGAGAATGAAGCTAGTCTCTATTACCATCAGCACGTCATTTGTGCTGGATTCTGCTGAAGCAGGATCAAGTACCTCTTAGATTTGGAGTTATTTACGTGGAACTGATATGTCTGAAGCTTTTTGTTATGATCATTCTTCATGCATCATCTCCCTTCCAAAAATACAGCCGACCCATTTCAAGGACACCCAACTGCTAACTAGGAATTATAGCACACTAGTGTTATCAACCAACAAAGAATTTTGGAAAAAGGCAGCAGATTTGTTGACTCAATGTGTCTCTATATGCTCCAAGACCTTTTCCCTTCCTCTCCACCTGCTGGATCTCCTCTCTGTTCTGGTATCCCATGTTTTACAAATGAAGCACTGATTAGCATACAGCGATCATTCCTGGCTCCTCTTAACCAAACCCTGTAATGATCTTAAAGGACATCGTGGTCTCTCAGGTGAAATTTGTTAGATGGACCTTTGAAGCCTTGAAGGATCAAGCTGACTTGACTGTAGACATCAGGAACTCTTGGTTGTTTGAACCTGTGTGCATGTGTTGTCTTGTTCATTAGGGGCTCTCAGACATGTACGCGTGCCAGAACTCTGCTACACTTCATTATTCCAGCACTTCGGCTTCACGACATGGGCTTCCTCTCCTAGACCAAAACCCAGTAAAACCACTGGGTGGCAGCCTTGCTTCATGGTGACGCTCCCTCTTTAACCATTCCCGTCACATCCGCATACTCTCATTTAGGAGAGAGATTTAAGCCCAGGGGAGAGGAAGCCTGCAGCTCACTAGTCTAGGATTTGCACTCCCGACCACAAATCTGGAGTTTTAACAGCCTGGGAGCTTAAAAATGGCCCGTTACTGTGAAGTTGTTCTGGAGAAGGACACTACCTTCCCTGATAGCGGTGCAAGGGGCTCCTTCTTCATGCTCAAGCCGTATCTCTTTCAGGGCCACCAGGTTTTCTGTCAGCTTGCTCCGCCCCTTGAATACCGTAGCATAAGTGCCCTAGTGTAGAAACAAAGATAAGGTGATGCCGGGATTCAGAACAGCGAAGGAACAATGAGTTTAATGTGTTACATTTAATACAGATCTAAAAACAAAACAAAAAACAAGAGACATCCAGCTGCCTCACTTGTGAGCATGCAGAGATATCCTACTGCTAGTGATATAAGATAACATAGAAATTCAAATGAAATCTGCCTTATGCGTTTCTGGAGAAGATAAAAGAAGCCAAGTTAATTCTCATCATTAAGAACATGTTTCATAAAAGCTCATTCACAGGGACTTGTACAATGAATGTCCTATATGATCTTATACCTATTAATAAACATATATAAACATGTTTGTATCTAACAAAGAAATGAAAGGCATAATAATTGCTTTTATATTGATGCTTTCTTTGAGGAGATATTTATTTAACATTTTTGGAAGGAGTCTCCAGTGTCAGTCGGTAAGCTTTCAGGACTTTCTGTTTTTTCAGTAACATAACAAGCTGTGGTTTTTTTTTTTTTTTTTTTTTTTAGAAAGCCAAATGAGAGGCTGGTGTTAGGGGAACGATTTTTAACAATAAATGGATAAAAAGTACTATGTTAATTCATGACTTAAAAACTGCAATCGCTGGCAAACTTCTGTTGTATAAAAGGAATAAAACACTTCAGGACATTCCATTACAGTGAAGTAATCAGCTTCGGGGTGGGAGTAAGAACTTATTGTGGATTAAATTCCCATAATAGAGTTCCCTCGGGTGTTTCACTCCTTACATTTTTTATTTATTTAGCTTGTAACTCTCGATATACGCCTACTTCGCCAAAAGCAAAAAGCTTTCATTAAATGATAAATGTATAATACATTAAAGTCTTGCTCAGATTTAGTATTCACTTTGCCACGCTTCTGCTAGCTTGTTATTGTCTTTCTGATTTTTCCACAGTCTTTTTTTTTCAGGGTATCCCTCAGGGCGGTATGCTGGACACATTGTTTTTGTTTTGTTTTATTCCAACAGTGTGTATGGTTTTGTTTTTTGTTGTTTTGTTTTTATACAATTAATGGAAAATATTCATATTTTGTTTAGGATGGCATTGAGAAACATCGTTGAGCTTTCATAGTACCTGTATGCGTTCAGGCCGGAATCAGGACACAACAACAATACTGCTTACTGTTTACAGTAATCACACATGTCTGCACGGATTCAATGTAATACATGTGATGTAATAAATGAGCTGTAACGATGTGCTGTAATGAGAAAACAACAGATATCTGAGAGATCTGACTCACCTCTCCCAATTTACCGAGTTTCACGTACGTTTCCAGTTTCCCGAAACCGATGTCAGACTGAAGATGAAAGACATAACTTACTGTAACGTTAATTGTGTTTAATTTCTCAGCTCATTATGTTTTATAGACTTGATGAACAATTCTTTATCTGGAATAATGTCAAAAGCATAAAATAGAAACAAACGTGTGACTAAAATCAACGCTCATCTGTTATGAATCATTAATTTTAAACATCTTTTTTTCTTTCTCTGTAACAATCGTCCTTATCCACCATATTTTTAATGAAGTGACAGGTTTGTTTTTGATATTTTATTTAATTCATTAATTTTATACCACATCTCTGTAGAGTTCTTGATTCGGTTATAGTTGTTGATTCTGATTTAAATGGACTAAAAGATGTTTATGTAACAGTTATAGAAGGAGTCTCCACTGTCAGTGATTTTTAACAGTTCAGGAGAGAGTTTAAACTTTGAGGTTTCTCGATTACTTATTTATATATATATATATATATACATACATTTAATTGTTAACTTCAAGTAAGAGATAAGAAACGAGAGGCTGATGAAGGAACAACTTTTTATAGGTGTCATAATGTAATGATAACAGGGAATAATTCATCCCATGCCGTTAAATGTTATTATAAATGGATAAAAATGACACCGTATCATTATTTGAAATATAAAAATTTAAGTTAATGTCTCGAGAGTAAGTTTGGCATGAAAAATATGTCATACGCCCTTCTGTATTTAAAGATAAGGTGGACAAGATCACATTCCAGAGACTATAAAGGAGTATGTGTGTGTGTGTGTGTGTGTGTGTGTGTGTGTGTATGTATGTGTGTGTGTGTGTGTGTCTCACCAGAGAGGCTCGTCTGGACATGCGGCTGTGTGGTTTGCACGATTCTGGGCTCTCCAACTGCAACTTCTTTAAAAACTCCGGAGGCAGATGAATGTCCATGGGCAGAGACATCCTCTTACTCACGTCCTATGCACACACACACCCCTTGCATTGATATAATTAATAATGCTGCAGTTATATGCTACACCTACATCTCACTCTCACCTTTAAACGTTTAGATATTCCTTTATCATTTGGTCACCACTAGGATATAAAAACATGCAGACGATCAGGACCATTTTCCCAAAATCACTTTTTACTGTGTGCTAACGATGTATTTTTTTTGTTTTGTTTTGTTCTGTGATGCTTCTTTCGAAAGTCATCCCGGCTTAGCACGTCAGGACATCAAGCTGCGCCTGACATGACTGCCATCTCATAACTGTGGAAGACGAAATCAAAGAACAAAAAGTCTGAGTGAAAACAGGTATTGCATGGTGAGATTCTGTCTCGCTTAAATTCCGTCCTTCAGTGGTGAACTTCAAAGTGCGAAAAAAAGAAGCAGCTGTCATTTTTATTTTTATTTTATTTTTTAAGAAAGTACTTGACGATTCTTGAATTTCGGCTAACCTTTACTTATTCTGTGCCTGATGAAGGCTTGAATTCTGAAGAATCTCTGTCCCACTGCTTCTTAAAGTGGTTTTGTACAGTTGCGCAATAAACCTATCTAGCAATTTAAAGTAAAGAGGCTTTTTTTCCCCGCACCAGCGTTCCCTCGAGCCTGGCTGGCAAGACTGAAATAAGGGTGCACGTGGCTGATAAAAGCTTCTAGAGGCCAGAAAGGAACCCAATGGATTTGAAAATGGAGAGGGCATTCAGTGCAATTTTCCTCCTCGAGATACATTGCTGCTGAACATGAGGTTTGACAGCAGGGCTTGGGAGAACTCTGAACGCACTGCGATATGAAGCCCGACCTAGAAATAACCCGTCGGCTGCGTTTAGCCAAGGCCTCCATCTTTTAGCCGGGTCTCTGGCAGGAGTGACACGGAGAAGAGGGCTGGAATAGGAGGCTGGTATTTGTCCTTCACACACAATCAGGGCTTGGGGGACAGGCGAGTAATGGTGGGTTGGGAGAGAGAGGCAAACGAGGAGGTGGCGGTGATGATGATGGCGGCCGCCGCCGCTGTTCTGGGAGACTTTGATTAATCTGTTATTTCCCCCTCAGGGGTCCGTTTTCTGGGAGTTTCTTTGGGTTTTGTTTTCTACAAGATGAAAGTCACCCTGAGAAAGACGCTGGCATTTACGACATTCTGTCCTTCGGGTGCACTGTCACATCTACAAGAATTCAAGCAATAACTCACGACTGGATTTCTACACGTTACTTGCATACTTCCTGAGCTGTGTTACTATTTGAATCGGTGAAATAGCTTGTTCCTGTGCTGGATCCATGATGTAACCGCTTCGTACATTGTCAGTATTCCCTTATTCTACATTACGCCGTTAAAGATTCCATTGATAGCAAGAAAAAACATTTCTAATTTACTCAGAATGCATAGACACCAGATAGGAAACCTGATGTCCTGAGAATACTGTATGTCTGTATTCCTCTGGTATTACTACACCACTCTGATATCATTCTGATATTACTACACCACTTTGGTGTTACTATATTACTCTGAAATTCTGACAGTTTGGGTAATAAGAACTATCCAAAAGGATTTCTCAAAGCAAGCATACAAAATGTATAGCTTCTTAAAAAACTCGGAACCCTCTCTGTTAGGGAACCTTTAAGGGTTTCCTCCAAAGGAACATCTGAAGGGTTCTGAATTTTCTACGAGTGTAGAACCCACTAACCAGTGGCGTTTCCAAACCTAATCTCATGCTACACCTGTACAAGCTAGAAAAAAGCATTCCTCAGCGATCCTTTGGATGGTTACCTTGCTTTCTAAATGTGTTCCACTTGAAAGAGAAACTTTCTGTTATGGTGAAGCGTCTCAGATATGCTCAGGGGGTTTAAGCAGAGACGCTCCAGATTTTACAGGTTCTCCTGACCACCTTCTAGGCTGAACATCTTACTTGTTCTTTGGTGGTTATGAAAGGGGATTGATGGGTTCTCCTCTGAGGGCCTACCCTCTTGGTCAAACACTTTACTAGTATCTGGCTCGTAACTATTAGGAACGATTGAACCTTTATTCTATATGTCGCCTGCATCAGACAGGAGATCACTAATATTTTCAACATGATCTTCTCTTAAATTTGAGGAGCTTCCTTCAGTGTTCAGCATTTTACTACCAAGAAGCATTTGGTTAAGATCTTGTGTCTCATCTGTTTTATGTAAGATGTTGTCTTCTGTTCTCTTACATTTCTGACTGTAGGTCTCACTGGTGTTTCTCAGGATAGTTTGGTTACACACTTTTTTAAAAATCAGAAAAGTAAAAAGATTCCATCCAAAAGCAAGAACTGGTAACCAGTCCAGGAATTGTGATGGGTGGAACGTAAGATAAACCTCTATACTTCCACTCCCCACCCTTAGAACATAACTTTATCAAACAACAGAATTGTTTGATCATGTAGTTACTGAGGTGAGTCCTGAGAGATCGGAGGTCTCTCAAAAAAAAATTATTTCAGGTTCCTCGTTTCGTGAGGAACAGCAGTGTTACTGACCTCCATGGAGAAGCGGCGGTGCTGGACCTTGCTGTGGTAGTGCAGCTGGGTGGGAGATGGAGCCTGATGGTCGGAGGCCAATGGACTGGGCGACGGGTGTAGAGCGTGTAGACCCAGGCTGTTTGGCACCAGATCTGTGGAATTGTCAGAAAAACACTTTTATCATTCTGACAGCTTGTGGAAATGTAAAAAAAACAAAAAACAAAAAAAACATGATAGATGGAGGGAATGCCATGAGAGATTAAGTCACCTTTAAAAAACAACAACAAAAAAAACACATTTCTATGTTGTTGACTTGTTAAAATTACTAATTACAGTAAGCCAATTATGTAATATGACCATCCAAATACTGATCACGTGTACAATTCAGCTGGAACATTATAGTACGATACAAAAGCAGGACATGATGGTGGCACAAACAAACAGCTGTGCTCCTGTCCATCACATTCCTATGAGGTAAGTAGAAAAAAATGAACTTCTCGACAGTACACTTTAATCCAATCCGAGTGGAGCAGCTGACATCCCAGTCGTCCCCCCTCCCTTCCTCCCTCCCTCTCTGATTGGCCTGCTAACTCAATAACCGTGAGGTCAACTTTGCCATATGCTCGTGACAGGAGGCGCCATTAATCACGCGGGCCATAATTACGGAACTCAACGCAATTAGTGTGCACCGTGCCGAGTTTCATGCATTTATGATGTGGCTATCTAAATGCATGTCAATCCGAAGCACCCCAATTAATATATCCTGTGTCAACAGACTGTCAGCGTAAATCTAATTATGCCTCTATGATGCGAAGCGCTGATGGCATGGTCCAACCTTGGCTGGAATCGGTGGTGGGCCCGCTGTTTTTTGTCATGCCTGGGCTCCGGTTTGGAGGTGAGAGCGAAAAAATCAAAATGGCTTTTCTGCTCCATCAGTTCAATTTGGACAAGAGGGCTTGAAGGGCCTCAAGAGGCGCAGTAGCAGGAACCCCCCCGGTCCATTTCACAGTGGCGCAGCGGCATAATTGAGATCCACCTCATTATCGGGCCAAGGCTGGCTGCGGAATGAGAAATTGGACGCCAAGTCCATCTTTTCTCATCTGCTAGGTTCATCGTCCTCTGGGCCATGAAGAAGAAATCTCTATCTGGAGCTGTTTGGACCATCGCTGCTCAAGAAGGTCATCAATACAGGTTTCATTTCGTTATGATATTGTCATGACAGCCTTTTAGGGAGTCCAGATATTCCAGTGTTTCCTGGCAGGCAACTGAACATGATAGTAAATCGAGGTCATGAACTCACATTGTGTGTGATGTGGGCTATGCTTTTGGTTTAGTATGTTTAGTATGGTTTCAATATTTTCCTTAATTTGCTGCATAAAGAAAAATGTGCCATGGTTTGAAGGATAAGCTGACCCAGCACTCATCTGCTACAGTTACAGCTCGTGTTTCGTACTGTAATTTTATCCAATGCAAAATATTCAGCCCTCAAGATAAGCAATTTGGGGGGTTTGTGCATGATGCTATCGATGTATGTAACTCTGGTATTAATTCTGCACTCTGACACAAAAAAAAACTTATAAATCTCTAAACCAAAGACACCGCACAAATGGAAATGTTGCCACTTTCTTGACTGCTATCACAAAAACTTGTTGCCGAAGGACAGCAAGGACACGGTCTGACTTTTTACAGTGATGATGAAATGGTCAGAAATTGGATCTGAGCAACTCGATCATATCAAAGATCATCTCATCAGATCCAGGCGGCTCCGTGATGAAAGAGGAGAGATGACCACCTGCACTTGCTCAGATGGCCACGCGAGTCTCCACTTTCGAAACACTGATCTGGCTGCAAGCTGAGTACGAGATCTGAGGTGGCTTTGATATTGTTAAAGTCGGATCTTGCATGGGAAATTGTAGTGTTCGTTCGAGGGAGAACGTATGAAATGGCGGGGGATGACTAAGGTTCTGAGGAAGTAAACACAGTAGTGGAGTTGTGGTTATTCTCTTCGTTTCTAGGATCCATAGTGTATTATGGCACTTTTCTAGCACAGCGCTGTTGAAATCTCAATTCTGATTGGTCAAAAAATAATTTTTTCTTCGTATTTTTCTCGTATTTTTGCTCGTATTTTTGCTCGTATTGTTTCTATAGTAACAATGTGCTCATTCACAGGGACCGCCCCACATAAACAGATGAAAGAAAAATGTGTGTAACTGTTAATATGGGGAAATTTCAGTAAGGAGGTAAAGCTATTTACGAACGTCTTCACAACGGAGGAGTTTGCGTTTCATTTTTTATTTAATACATTTTCTCTGTAACACAAAACATAGCTCATAAAAGATTGTGTTTTTTGAAAAAAATCAACAATTGCTTCAAATCTCTCCATAACGAATCATATATTTTTGTGAAGTTTATTTCCGGAATGTTTCATAGTCCATGTCGAGGCATTTTTTTAATGTGTTATTTTTTTACATTACATAATCATTTATGCTGAAAGTTTCACCGCCGCTCGTTGACGTTATTCGTTTCCTTAAAATGACTTCTTGTCCATGTGATAAGTTCTTTTTCTCAGCCTGTGAAGTAGCAATAATTTCACACGCTGCTTCGTACGCCTTGGGGTGCGTGCACACTGCGTGTGGTGTGAATCTCGCTCTCGCCACGTGCACACTTTTTAAAGTTTTTACAAATGAACCTTTTGAACACGAAAGTGTGGATTTCATATGGAACACCTATTGTTTTCATTTCAGTCACAAACAGATTGTTTTAATCTTTTAATGCATTTCAGACATCGTTTGTGAAACATTCTGCCAGAAGACATTTCTTAAATCTTTTTACTTTTAGCTTTTTTTTTTTTTTTACCTGTGCAGATTGGTGTCAAGAGCTGAGCTATTACTATTCATGATTTTTGGGAGGACTGTATGAAGGGTGGAACTATCTACACGGTTGGTGGGTTTTCAAATAGCAGAAGCACAGGTGTGTGTTATTGAAGTATATATCTGTGTGTGATCAGTTCCATCTGTTGGTCTGGCTTCTTGTTTAATTCTCTCCTCATCAATACAAGCACTAAAGGACTTGACCAAATTTGCAGTGTTTGCCATGTCGTGCTAAAAACTAGCTACCTAAATTTCACTGACAGCTAGCTAGCTACACTATAAATAAACAACAGACAGAAGTTGATAATACAATTCAATTACAAGATTGTCCAATTACAGTGATAGTGCTATGGATTTGTTTACTGAACACTATTACTCTCAGCTCCCTGATATGTTCAAGTTTGAGATGTTAGTCACATTCAAACCGTTAATGTTTCACAGACTGGCAGTTGGTTATTGAGATCTCTTTTTCTACGTAAAACCCGCCTGGCCATTCACTCGTCGATTCCGAGTGGTCAGGACCCAAAATGACATCATAAAATCCTGTTGTCCGCAGCTGTATTTCCATAAACGTTACGACAGGAAGGATGAATGAAAGCCGAGTGTGCTCTAGAAAAATAACCTGGCCGTCAGTACCGTATGCCAGTGACAAAAGGAATAGAGCGCAGAGGCAATGAAATATTAAGCCTTAACTTCACTGAAGCATCACAAAGAGAAGCCATTCTGTTCTGTGTTTCGCTTTGTTCCCTCTTTATGAGCATAAAGGATCACTAATGCCTCTTTATTTTAGGCTGGAAAGCATGACTAGACCACGGTGGCTGATCAAAATCCTCCCTCTCGCCGTGCTTCAAATGACTAATCCTCGGCCCTGCAGCTCTTATTTGTTAATATTATGGATGGCCGTCGGTCGGCTGCATTGTCCGGATGATTCATCGATTCTCCACAGCGTTATTTGACATTTTAGGTATTAAGTGCGGCGGTATCCCTCTCTTCTTGTCCAACAGCCTGCATTTTTAACTTTTATTCAAGTGATTTTTCTTTATTGGAGGTTATGAGTAATGGGATTATAACTGCACGGACTCTCGAGCAAGTCAAACAGCGCAGCAGTTTGTGATCGTGAAAGAGCAGAACAGGAAACACTGATTGCTGATCATTCTGTAGAAACCATACACTTCATTGTCTACACACATTCCATGCAGTCTAATACCTGTACAGGTTCGATCCCAGTGGTCACCGACCCTGTTCCTAGAAACCTACCTTACTGAAGAT
>CM022752.1:19368922-19408922 GCA_012411365.1 Ameiurus melas
AGAAGGTGTTGATTTATTTTCTAGTTCACAGGTTTATATTAGTTTCTAACATGCTCACAGAGGCAGCTAAAAGTTTGTACACTCTAACTCACATATATTTTCATTGTCTTAAAAAAGCTTTTGGGTCAAATTTGGTTTGTTTAAAAAAAAAGTTTTCTTTCTGAATCAAAATAGAATTCAATGAATTGTTTCCCCAACTATTTAGTTTCATTTGGAACTTCGGAGAAGAACTCAGGAGCTCTGCCTAATTGGGAGCTTTAAGAAACGCTTAATAGCTGAAGCTCCCTCCTATATATAGTGTGGGCGAGTCGTAATAAAGTGGTTGGTGAGCATACATCTCTTCACACTTCCACACGTTTCCTCTCTGTCCACAAATTACTCTCCTGTGATTCACACACAATACACAGCACGTTAACCCGAGCAGCAGCACGTTAAGCTTCATCGATCACCACTTCGCTCGTTCATCAAGTGAAAGTGCTGGTCCAGGACCGGCGTCACCTTAATCGCGTTAGTAACGAACTACAAAGCCGAAACCGATCTCAAGTCAGCTGTGTTGCTTTGAGAGGTGCGATGGCCGTGACCCAGCGTGAACGATGGCTTGCTGTGAGCATTGAAACACCTTTGTATAAGGAGAAGACAGGAGGCTCAGTGAAAGGACAATCCAATAACTGGGCCACTGAGAGAGTCAATTCTTCTGTTTTTTAATACGTCTCAGCGACAGAAAGACTGAAAGTGCTGCTTTTATATGTTCTAAAAGCAAAGCTAATACTTGCGAGGTAAGGAGTCTACTTGCTAGAGTAGTAATGATACGTTTAGAGAGAGGAAAATACAATCATACTGGACATTGAACTAAAAAGGTGGAACAGTTTCTGACTTATTTTGTATTGATCAGTGACGGTAATTCTGCCTCTTTTCAGTGAGTCATAACGATCGACTCGGCTCACTGAGTCTCAAACGACTCATAGCGAGTCCATTCTTTTATTCTTTGACCATCTATCACTCAAACAGTAGTTTTGTCTGTAATTCAAATCAACAGGTTGATATTAATGAACTTGTGCAAATACATTATAGTTTCTATAGCAACATCTTATTCACAGGGACTTCTACGGTGGACGTCCACATGATCTAAAACTAATACTGAACAGATTTTATTCAGTATTTTCTTTTAGAAGTGCACAGATACATTATTTGAATGATGTGTGAGGAAAGAAGGAGATGAGAGAAAGGTATGAGATCATATTCTATCTCAGCAACGAACCATTTTGAGAGATCAAAGTTTTGATGTTTCATTTAGCAAAACCCTGTAATGTATTGCAATCTACATTTACACCAAACCAAACAACAAGGTGCATTATTGGTTTTCTATAGATACTAGGACAAATAGTTTGTACAGTATCGCAGTGCTTATGGTATTCAATGACAGCACTGGATATTCTGTAGTATGTTTTGAGACACCATTACAACTTAGAGTGTTGTATAATGCTTTTTTTTAATGCATTTTATTTATATTATATATAAATATAATATATAATATAATATATATATATTGGGGTAGTGGTGGCTTGGCGGTTAAGGCTCTGGGTTACTGATCGGAAGGGTTCAAGCCGCCACTGTTGGGCCCTTGACCCTCTCTGCTCCAGGGGCACCCCATCATGGCTGACGCTGCACTCTGACCCAAACTTGCTGACGTATGCAAAGAATATAATTTCACTCTACTGTATGTGATCAATAAAGACACACTATCATTATAATGAATAGGTTTTAGGTTAATATGAAACTCTAGCAAGCCGTGGTGCTTGGATCTGCCCTCTTTTTGAACCATTATTTATTTAACCACTGTGATGTAACGGCTAAAAAAAATGCTTCGTCCATGAGTCCAATCTAAATGTTCCTCTTCTGTCCTTTGTAAATCCACTCCAGCTCACAGGGGTACAGTCTGAGCCTCTCGTTCACCGAGCTAGCCTTTGATGTTGTGTAAGTGCTACATGCAGGTTTCATTTCACCGCCCTTGAATGGAGAACCGGTGGATGTTCAGGTGAACGAATTTCAGACAGGCAACGTCAGAGAAGATACCTCTAGCGGGAAGCTTCTCGTCGTGTCCGTCTCTCTAATCATCGTATCCATCTTTATCCAGGAAACCTCGCCCAAGGGCTCACTTTGGGATTTGAAAATTGCTGCAGTGTATTAATGATCTGAGAGGAAATCCCTCCCTCCTGGAGCAAGGTGGTGATTAGAGCTGCAGGTGATCTAAGATTCCTTAGGGAATAATATGCATCAGTTTGGGAATAATCCTGGCCGTCTTGGTGAGCTAAGTGTCTTGAGGGTTGCAACCTTTGTGGCCTAATTGATTAGTTAGTTAGTTACTTAAGACATCAGTGGTCCCTAAGGATCCTATCACTGTCAGAAGGTTTAAATATACACTTGATCCACGTGTAGGTTATTTTCCTACAACAGCACATCCCAAACTGCTTTATTCGCTACTATTATATTTTTTTGCTTGTAAGTGTCATTTCCTGTGATGAAAATATTTGGGAGTTTCATTGGTGGTTTTAACAGCCTGGCGGTTTCATTAGGAATGCAGGCACATTTCATTCACGCCTGTCTGACAGGCTTGATAGCGCAACACAACAGCTGGTAATTACGGAAATACGAGGGAGAGAGACACAAAATGAGGCGCTCTGGCAGTTCTTTCAGTAGTACACACATTAAGGCTGTAGTGCTGCAGATTGGTCATTCAGCATTAGTGGTCTTCTGAAGAATTCGTGACTGTGTGTATGCGTGTTAGCAAATTAAGTTATTTCTTAATGGCATCTCTTTCTCTTAGAAACCTCAAAGGCATTAGCTATTAAAGATGACTCGTATCTTTCTGGGAATCAAAAACACTTGCTAACAAAGTAATGGGATGCAACATTTACATGATTACTCAATCGTGTATTTTTTTGCTCGATGGAAAATAGCTACGTTGCAACATGAATTGCCAATCCGTCGCGACTATAATGAGAATTAGAGTAGACATACAGACAGGCAGACTAATATAAAACAGCATTCCCTGAAGTGAATCTCATCGTTATCCAAGTAGAACGCTGCATTAGCTCCAGAGTAATTGAGTTCTGAAAATCTACAGTATTGGACCAAATTGGACTGATGGATCTCATATCTCAGCTCACTCTCGGACATGGCGGCCTCTCTCAGTCTTCGCAGACTTTCGCTCCTCCGTGCTCGAGGTTAGGACGGAATATTAACACGGTCATGCTTCTGCCTGTTCTCTCAGCCCAGATCTTATCCTCCTCTATCTATCTCCATCAGCTCCATCTCTCTGGGGTTGGGAAAGCAGAAGCACGGCATCTCCAGCAGCCAATATGTGCAGAGCTCCATCACAGAGGAATCTCAGTCCTTGCGGAGACAGCTGAAGGATGCACAAACAAATGTTGCCTCAAATCCCACACCAATTCCAAACTGTTTCTCAAAGAAGTCAGAGTAAGGTGTTCCTCGATACCATGTAGAAGTGTCCAGGTCTGTCTTGAAGGTCTTTGACGCAGAGACGTACTTCCTCTTGGTTTGCCACTTTATGACTACTTGTTGCTGTGGTGGTACCACCAAAGGTACATCTTTTGTACATTTGGAATGTGTCTTTCTACTAATGAACATGATGCACTATTACACCTCATTTTGTGTGCATAATGTGAGATGGCCTGGCATATCATTCAAGGTGTATTCCTGCCTTGCACCCAGCATATAGCCAGTATAAAGAGCTTACAGCATATGAATGAATGGTTGATGTACATTCTTAGACCTTAGGGCAGCACAGAGGTTCCTGAGCTTGGGTAACTTACTTGGGTGGCTCAATGGTTGAGGCTCACTGTTACTGAACAGAAGGTTAGTAGTTCAAGCCCCAGCTCCACCAACCAAGCTGCCACTATTTGGTCCTTGAACAAGGCCCTCAAAACTCTCTTCTCCAGGGATGCTGTATCATGGTTGACTCTACTCTCTTACCCCAACTTCCAAACAAGCTCGAATATGCGGAGTAGCGAATTTCACTGTGTTGTAATGCATATATGACAAACGCTTCTTCTTCTTCTTCTTCTACTACTAACTGTCTGTGTGAAGTTTCACACATTTTCCTTTTGTGTTCCCTCTGGGTATTCCGGTTTCTTCCAGTTTTCCCCACCTACTAAAAACTGCTGGTTGGTGGAAATCTCTAAATTGCCCAAAGAATGAACGAGTGTTCAAATGTATGTGTGCTTGGTGCCCTGTTATGGACTGATGTGTATTCGAAGCTCAAACCCAGTGTCCCCTGTATAGGCTGCGGATCTACTGTGAACCTGACCAGGATAACGCTAAAGATGAATGAACAAATAACTGGTGTTTAAGGACTATTGTTGCACCATATAGTTTTTTAAATAATGATAACAAAGACGTACACTTGACAGTAACACTTCACTGACTCCGTTTAGTTTAGTATCCTTTTTTTTCCTGACAGAGAAATTGAAAACCAAAGTTTCTAAAATCGCATATTTCATGGTGATGCTCACATGGTATGATGGACGGAGCACTTTCGTCCCGATCGATCACATCGCAGACTTGTCAAATTGATTTGACTTTGAATTGGCTCTTCATCACGCAAGATAAAAGGTATGAACAAAGCTCGAGCATCTCTTCTCTCCAATTCTTTCACTATGCTCCTGTCTCCTTTAAAATGATTTGATTTAAGACTGAATGACTGGATGAAAGTGGATGGCAGAAGCAGATGGCACCGTATTATGCTGCGCTATTACATCAGCATTAATAATGCAGACACCAGGCCAATGGCCGTAGTCTCCAAGTTGACAGAAGGAAGATTTGGCATTGTCTGGCTCCTAAAGGGTCGAGCATTCGTACTCTCATCACTTCCTCCAGAACAGCTCTGACCCCTCAAGTCTACTGAGGCCTGCCGATATGCCAGCTCAGCATGATTTCCTGTTCGCCTTGCACTTTTCAATCTCACTAAAAGATTACCAAACTGCCTTAGACCCACTTTCTCTAATCTTTTTCCCATTACAAATGAAACAAGAATGGTGGATATTCCCTCAACTGACCAACACTATAAGCCTTTGGCCTTACTAAAAATATTACATATTAAACAGACCAATATTAAAGTGGAGAAGATCAGATGGGAGGCCACAAAACATAAGCCTTATGTGTAATTATATGGTGCATTAGTTACATTAGATGTTAGAATAGGGATTTTTGGATCAGTGTCAACATAATCTCTGAAACAAAAACAATCTTCAATCCCATTTCTCACCTGGACATTTCATACATCTTGTATCTGGATTATTCCTTCATAAAATCGTACCCACATTTGTTGTCATATCTTCGATTAGACAGATTAAAATCCAATTTCTGTATCACATTTAATATGCAAATGAGCTCTTAACAATTTTATGGATTACATTTCTCCCAGTTGGCTCATTTAGCCAACTTGCTAATACTTGGACGCTTTTAAAACTTGAATACCAACTTCACGTGTTGTTTCTTTTTTGCACTTGTTTTACAACAAAGATTGTCAAAACGACAAAAATAGCTATCTTTTAGCCACTGACTCTGGCAGTTATGGAACACTTGGCTTTTTATACATAGGTTCAACCTCCATAAAAAGTAAAAACCAACAGTCCTTTATCGACTCTTGCAAAATTTACTATGTTTCAATATAACAATAGCATACATAAACATAGGGAAACGATGCACCTCAATTGCTCTAACTGTACCGCAAGCAACTCGTTCCAAATCCCACACATAAATAAACCCTAGATGGCCTGATTAGCATTCACAAATGCACAAATGACATACAGTCATTTCAGATTCAGAATCTCACTGGTTTTTGAAATACTGACAAAACCAAGCAAAATACATTGCAGTACAAAGTCATATAACCCTCCTGCTTATTTTCTCCTGCCATATCCATAGAACATAAAGAAGCGAGCCAGACTCAAATAATATCTTTAAGTGATACGAGAGGTGAACGTTACGGTGCGTGATCATAGCCTGTATTAATGCATTTAACTAGCTAACTAGATGGTCATAGGTCATTGAAACTGAATTGAACTTAGCAATTTAAACGCAAGTCTTTCATTTATCTCTGGACAATTAATCATTTCGGTTTGATATGTTAGACTTTGATAGATGTTAAACAGTAATGTTGCTCACACTCAAGTTCTTCTTAATGCAATTAGCACTTTTTTTTTTTACTCTATAGTATAGTTATAGAAGAAAAATTATTTATAATCACACTATCCGGTGTTACCCAGATGAGGATGGATTCCCTTTTGAGTCCGGTTCCTCTCAAGGTTTCTTCCTCATGTCTTCTCAGGGAGTTTTTTCCTTGGCACTGTAACTTCTGTAAGGCTGCTCTGTGGCAATGTCCATTGTTAAAAGTGCTATACAAATGAAAATTGTTTTGAATAGAATTGACTATTTTCAGGCAATACAGGAAAGAACCTAATGAAATTGAGTAATGCAAAGGAACAATTGCCAAGGAAATCCATATGTAGCTGATACCATATCCATATGTGTATGAAGGGAGTTTCGGGGGACTGGTACGTTCTTATTAAAGACCGATCTGATCTGAGCAACAAAAAAAATCGGATTTGGAAAGAAATTGGAAAGAAACTTGTGAACATAGCTTTAGAATAAAGCTTTAAAAGTACACTACATGCACCTTCTCAGGTAAAAGATACCAAAGTGAGAAGGAAAGGTACACATTATTTGTAGAAGTGCATTTCACAGTGGTGGAATGCACTTCCAATCTCAATCCGGACTGCAGAATCTCTCACTATCTTCAAAAAACAGCTAAAGACCCACCTCTTCCGTGAACACCTAACCAACTCATAGAGGGGAAAAAAACAACAAAAAAACAAAACAAAAAAAAACAACAAGACAATTACAGCTCTACTCTGTGCACTTTGCTTCCTCTGGTATTCAATTAATGGATCTTGTATAGTAGCACTACTTGTATTGTTCTCTGCTTGATATATCGCTTTGCTAATTTATAATGTAATTTTTTTTGTGCATCTTTTGTGCATCTTGTGTGCAACACCTCAAGTTTTATGCAAATAATCAAAATCTGGATACAAAACACTCAATGTAAGATACATTCAATGTAAACATGGTCATTTATTCCGATTAAGTCAAACACACATACTGGAAATGGTCATCAGTGTGGGCGTGAATCAGAGGTTCTCTTACCCTCATTGCGCTGGATGTTGAGCTGGTTTATCTGCTCAGTGAACTCGTTCTCCTCTATCGTCTCTGTTCTCGGCACGGACAGTGAGAAGCGGCGCTTGAAGTTCTTCATTTTGTTCATATCTCAGTGCCCCGAACTCCTGAAAAGACAAGAACAAGAGGTCTTTTGATTCACTGCTGCTGAACAGCATGGTGATGGACCTTCTCTGACCTTTTGTATCCGATGTCAGATCATACTTATTATAAACAAAGTTTTAGTGCAGCCTACAGTTATTTTCTGCCTCGCCATCAATTTTGTGAAAGTAAAAAGTTTTCCAAACTTGAACGAAAGGCCTCGTAGCGCTGAGCTGAGCATGTTCACTAGGATGGAGTTAGACTTTGATATCTTCATGTCTACGAGCTGCTTCCAGCAGTCGGTGGATGCACACCTGAATACAGTAAGGCTGCATTAAAAAGAGTTCAGCACACATCAGATTGACCCTGTATCACTGCTGAGAAGCTGGTATTAAACACAAGTTAAGTAATTCTTCTTTCCGTCTCTTCTTCTTTTGGCTTTTTTTTTTACCCCTCAGTGTCATTTGGCAGAGTTGAGTGGAGGCCAAGTTGCTAGTGCTTTGCTGTTAAATTCCCAGCACAAGTCATGCGGTTTACTTAAGTAATTATTCTGATATCAAACCGAGACGCAGAGGAACTGCTTTTTTTTAAATCGCCAATTAGTGTCACATAGCTACACTAAAATATGTGCCATTAACTCTTGCTTCAAATGATTTCTATCCCTCCAATTACTCCCTGAAATAATAACCCATCACAAAACCTAATGTCCATCCTTTTCTCTCCTACTGTATCTTTTAATCTCTCCCTATCTCTCTCTCCATGTCCGTTTGGAAAATATTATCCATATTATCCTCATCACACGAGCAACCACTTCCTTCTTTAATCACATCAGACAGAGTAACATGTATAAACACACAGGCTACTGTAGAGTCCCTTGACTCATTTTCATTTTAATGTTTTCATTTTATTAACAAGCAATGACAGCAGAACATTTAAAACACGTATTTATTATTTATTTATTTCAAATTTTATTACGTGAAACAAAACAAAACATAATGCCGTTCCTGTATAATCTTGGTTATCAATTATTATCAATGTTATCAATTATTGAAATTGCCCAGTAGCACTCAACACTAAACTATAACATTAAGAAGGGCATCGAATGGTGAAGAAAATCAACAACAACAACCACAACAACAACAACAAAAAACTGCAGCAAAAAGATAACAATAGGCTACTTGAAAGCTACAAGCAGCTACAAATTTACAAAGCTAAAAACATGTACTTGTAGGCTATAAGCAGCTTGACAGCCAGCAACACTGAACGAAAATAATGGCACTATTTACAATAATTTCCAATGACCTCTTCAGTTGGCAACCAATGGAAATTTCTGGAGCTAGACACAGAACAATGGCTACGTTTACATGCAAATAAATATTTCTATATTAATTAGAATTTGGCAATATTCTGATTAGCACTGAGTCGTGTAAACACCGCAATCCGATTTCCCTGTTCAGATTAAGACAATATTCTGATTCACCAAATTCTGATTCCCACCCTGGAATATGCCTGTTTTAATCGGAAATTTGTTGCATGTACAGTGAGGGAAAAAAGTATTTGATCCCCTGCTGATTTTGTACGTTTGCCCACTGACAAAGAAATTATCGTCTATAATTTTAATGGTAGATTTATTTGAACAGTGAGAGACAGAATAACAAATTTATAACAAAAATGTTATTAATTGATTTGCATTTTAATGAGGGAAATATGGTCTCATCTGACCACAACACTTTCACCCAGTTGTCCTCTGGTGGTCAGATGAGACCAAAATGGAGCTCTTTGGCATCAACTCAACTCGCCGTGTTTGGAGGAGGAGGAATGCTGCCTATGACCCCAAGAACACCATCCCCACTGTCAAACATGGAGGTGGAAACATTATGCTTTGGGGTTTTTTTCTGCTAAGGGGACAGGACAACTTCACTGCATCAAAGGGATGATGGACGGGGCCATGTATTGTCAAATCTTGGGTGAGAACCTCCTTCTCTCAGCCAGGGCATTGAAAATTAAAAGTAATTACTAAGTCATTACCAAGTACTAAGTCATGTTTTGCAGAGGGGTCAAATACATATTTCCCTCATTAAAATCAAATCAATTTATAACATTTTTGACATGCGTTTTTCTCTCACTGTTCAAATAAATCTACCATTAAAATTATAGACTGATAATTTCTTTGTTAGTGGGCGAACATACAAAATCAGCAGGGGATCAAATACTTTTTCCCCCACTGTAAACACCTTATTCAGAAAACACACTGAATGGAGATATATGCGCATGCTCAGTCTGCAAGGAATTGTGGGTGCTAACAGATGCTAAGCTGTAGGCTAGGTATTTAGGAATGGCAACTCAGGCATACTTAGAACAGCCACGTATACAGGGATATTCTGATTATACACATATAACCACCATATTCGGAATATGTACACAACCCGATATAGACCTTATAGACCTTAAACAGAATTTGAGGTGCATGTAAACATAGCCAATGTATCGTTGTGGATAATGTTCAAGTTCCTAACTAGCTAGCTAATTACCAATCTGTTCCCACACTAATCAGTGACCGGTTTCTGTTTAAATCCCTTCCTGCCTTTTCTTTTGATTTGTGTAATATAGTTAAAACAACTACATCTCATATGCTACATAAGTAAGGATTAAAACTTACTTATGCTGTGCCATACTAGTATAAGAAAGCAATCAATAGTAGTGCAGTGTGATGAAGCAGAGTTACTGTTACTAGACCAAAGTTGATTACTATCCTGTAGCAGCACATCCTCAAGTGTTTTATTTCTTTTAAAATGCAGCAATTTGTCGACGATTACGCCTTTCATTTACACACATTATACAATTTCATGAAACATTCGTCAAACAAGGTAGTTCCTGTTATCAAATATTATGTTACAGTGTCTATCTATTTTCCCTTTCTGTTGTAAAGTTAATATAACAACAACAACACAGCTTCTCATGTGACCAAGAAAACGTCTTTCTTGTTTTGGAAAAGTAAACGTTACAGCTTTAACACTGATTGTTACAAAGCGCTGAAACTGGAGACTCCTTCCATGAATGTTAAATAAAAGTCTCTTTACAGAAAACGTCACCATATCAAGGATTAGACATCAATGTAAATTAGCTGTTACTATAGAAACAATAATGATTCTATTTAACCTATGCCGAAATCAACAGAGCTGTGGTATAAGATGCTTCTCCTCCATGCCTTTGCATTTACACTGGTCACTCACAAATATCTGTTCATCATGGCACAATTATGGCACCTGGAAACAGAAATACAAGTGCCTCTAGATGGCTTCGAGGCACCGGAGGCAGAGTGACTCAGTGAGATGACTTTCTCAACAGCGGGGAACTATTAATAAGGCATGTAGTGAGCCAAATTGACTGGTGGCATATGGAGGATGACGGAGTGTGTTTACGACATGGGAAGCTTTGATTCGAGACAGACCGAGAAGGGCGGTCTCTGGAGAATGAGCAGGAGCCGAACAAGATGCAGAAAAGCTGGAGAATCCAAAAAGTAATCCAGGAAGAGAGCTCAAGAAACCCAGAGTTCCCCGGAGGATCATCTTGTGGTTACTTCCAAAATTTGGATTTTTTGCTTATGTAGTATTGTAAAGAGGTGTTTGCAAGAGTGTGTAGAAAAAAGTCATTAACATATTAGTTGTTTTAAAGCTTTTCTGTGCAATGTGGAATGTAGAAATGGTTGCGGAAATAGTCGAGGAATTTTATTTGGTGATTATAGCTAATCTATAAATATCATGTTTTATATATATAATACATTTTTATTGATTTTATAATGACAGAAATTATACTACCTTTATTTTGAGCACATAATACAGTAATGTGGATGCAGTAAGGATGCCTCCAGCACATTTCAGTATTCAGTATTCACATGCACCCATGTGGATTTCTATTTTTATCAGTTTGTTAACAGTTTAAAGTGAACTCAAAACTTTTAATATGCTTTACTTGTCTTGGATGGCTTGTTTTGTTTTATTTTTGATAGGAACTGGCAAAATGACATTGACTATGTTTACATGGACAGTAATAATCTAATTATTGACCTTATTCTGAATAAGACAATATTGTGATTAAGGTGTTTACACGAGTTGCTTTTAGAATATTCCTTTCATGTTCCCATTTTACATGTTATAGAACACAGCTCGATCGGCGCACATTACATACATTACATGTATTGACACACAGTTTGTCTTTGTTATGGTACCGTACACAGTTTCGGGTGTTTCAAGTGCAGTTAATTATTTGTCATATTGTACGTGCAAATAGACGACTGCTTGAAGCCGTGGGTTGTGTCCCAAACTGCGTACTTAGCTATTGTATAGTAGCTGAAATACGTGTATTTCACTTCATACTATATACTGTAGCAGGTAAGTACGTGGTTTGGGACACAGCCGTGCTCTCTTGTTTGCCATCAGATGGTTGAGCACTGCCATGTTTGTACGTGTCCTGTCGCAAAATGCGGTGCAAACTCCCACACTATGCTAATTGTGTGATTAAGCTGTTTACATGTCTGTAATGCTCGTCGAAAATGCGACTAAAACAGGAATACTCCACATGTCTTAATTCGATTTGTCTTTACTTCAAGTATGACTTTAGCCGGATTAAGGTAATCAATAATCGCTGTTTATATGATCATTACTTAAACAGAGTATCATCTTAATAGGGTTAATATTGGATTATTGTTGTCCATATAAACATACTGATTGTCATTGTTAAATACACGGAAATAAAAATAATTGATCAACATACTTCAGTTATTGGTAGAATTTTCATTGAAGTAAAATTTGTAATTTTTACATATTGATATAATGTCATTTTTACTTGTAAATGTACAGATTTCTATTTAATGATCTTTAACATAAACCTCCCATTATTTATCTAATTAGTTTTTGTTGAACGTACATATTTGACTTAAATTTAAATATGTCTATGAATTAACCATGAACTACTTTCTCCAGCTTGTGAGGTCACAACATAGCCTCACTGACTTGAGCCTATCACAGTACAATACGTTAATTATTAGAGGAAACCAACATACTATCTACAAACTTCTACATAATCTTAAAAGTTATTGTATATAGGATCTGCTAGAGTTAAAGCTTTAACCCTCCTGTTACCCTCAAATCTGATAACATTTTTTACCCACTGGGGTCAATTTGACCCCAGTAATCTAGACCTCCAGAATATGATTTTTTATTTTTTATTTATTTATTTATTTTTTTTACAAAGGTTTGTGTCTCAGTTAATTTATGTCTTTGTTGACTACTCAAATAACCTTTTAAGTTATACATACACCCACCACCCCCCTCCCCACCCCTTATACATCCAGAATATCCATTGTACAACTATGGACAAATTTACAAATCATCATAAAATCTTACTGATTGACCTAAAATTGGAAAAGTATATATATTTTTGGTGTTTGATTTATTTTATAATATTTCTAAGTATAGAGTTTTGTAATCTATAACATTTGGAAAGAAAAACGATTTATTTTATCAAGGATAGTAACATGAGTTATGTTTGGGGTCAAACCCCAGACATCGGGAAAAACAAAAGCAATTTCAAACATTTAGAAGGATATTGTTTTTAAACAGAACATCATTACATGCCCTGATCTTTTTCAGGTGCTTCTCCAGGAGATTTACCCATGTACACCTGCATATTCCAGGCATAGCTGGAGTGGGCATCACATGCGGCCAATATTTTTATGCCATTTTTGGCTGGTTTGCTTGGTATGTATTGTCTGAAAGGATAGCACCTACGAAATGGAACCAGACATTCATCCACAGTGATGTGGGGGCCTGGATTGTAAAGAAAGGGTAATCGCTGGACCCACTTGTCCCATACATCCCGTAATGCTGCGAGTTTGTCACGCTCTCGTCTACCCGTCTTGTTTCTTTGTCATCAAAGCATATGACACCGGAGAAAACATGGAATGTCTGTAGAGACATGGTGGCTGGAAATATTGCCCTTCCAGTGTCAGCATTCCAAAGCTTTCTGTTGCTTCTCCTTTTGACTGCCAAAATAAGCAACCCGATGTAGGCTTGCAAGTCAGTCACATCGAAGTCTTTCCAACCGTCCCCATACACATGCCTACCCTCTAAGTTTGTAATTTCAAGTACATCCTTTTCAATTGATGGTGTGATGAAAAGATCAAATGCTGATTTTATATCTTGGACATGCCTGACAGCATATCTAGTGTGCCTTGGAACCATTTTGATGACATTAGCAGCACTAAGTCTACCCTGTCATTGAGGTGGTAAGGGGGACCATGATAACTTTCCATTTTTGGAAGGTAATGGGTTTGTGTGTGGTTGAGAGACAACTGGAGGGTCAACATTAGGAGTCTCATTCTCATCTGAGGAGGATGCCTCAAAATCAGGGTCCTCCTCAATATTATCTTTGGTTTCAGACACATTCTCCTCTATGTCACTTTCACTGTCAAAAAACTGTGACAAAATCTCATTGACAGAAAATCTTTGCTTAGATGATATTTTCAAATGAAAGAGATGGAGAACATAGAGAGCACACAGAGCACAAAGAGAAATGGTTTAGAAGGCTTCTGTTCATGCTTTTATAATGTTTGCTCCTCCCCTTTGTTTGGTAAACCATGAGAATTATGTTTTCCCCTCCACCACGGCGCGGGAAACATCAAAGTTCTCATGAAAATTATGTCCCATGTCATGTGAACTACTAGTGGTTCTCGCAATACTACAGATACGCTTATGTTAGGTTAGAGCCCTAAAACAGAGGGAAGATTTTTGAATATAATATTGAATATGTAAAATAATAATGAACATTATAAAATTATAACATGTTATAATGACCTCATTAAAATAACCAAAACAAATGTGTGTGAAATTTTAATATTTCTTCTGTTTTATACAGCTAAAAGAGCCTGGGGTCAAATTGACCCCAAGGAACACCGATGCTACAAAATGTGTAGGACATTGAAAAAAATATCAGCATGTTAATTTTATGTTTACAGAGTTGTTCCCATTAAATTAGGAAAAGTCATTAAATCTGAAGCAAAAAAAAACCAAAAAAAAAAAACCATGTATTTACAGACGTTAAACACTGAATGGGGTCAAATTGACCCCAAAGATAATTAGCAAAAATATCACAATGACAAAACTCTGATAATGAAATCCAACTCGTGGTGATCTGTTGACTAACAGAAGATAATTAGCTGGCTATCTAACCTCTAGCGTTATGTGCAATATATAAATTAAATTTGCCATGATATATCTGTAAACACAAGTCTGTTACTGAACTTCCTTTTCCGATACATCAGAAAGCATCCAAAATCGATGTCTCATCAGACTTTAGCCATGTGTGTTTTTGCTGTAGTGTAGTTTAAACATATCTAACCTGCTGTAAATAAAGACATTACCATAATGTTTTAATTCTTACAGGTGTGACTTTCTGTTACAATGCACTGACAGTGGAGACTCCTTCCCTGAATGTTAAATATCTCCGTACAGAAAACTTCATTATATCAACAGTGACATGGTTTTTAATCTGTTTATAAGGAACACCAAGTGTTACTATGGAAACAATAACTTATTAGAATCAGCGCATTAATATACAGTAAATCTGTGACTTGGAGCTGCACTACTATCAGAGCTGCTGTTATGGAAAATTAATCAGAATCTTCTCAAAGCATTCGGTAGTATAAATGACATGATCAGGGCTACTTTAATCACCCACGCATTTGCTTAGCAGTATTTCTGCAGCACTGATTCCTGAACAAAGAAAATGTGCTGAGCGTAGCAGTTTACAGGAACACCATTTTTTATTCACCATCTGACCATGCTCTCAGGCTGAGCAGCAATGAATGATGCATTTAACTGAAAATCCTGCAGTATCTCTTGCTTTACTGGAATCTCTTCCTGCTCTTCATGCTGTTGTTATTAGGAACTGATACAGCTAGTTGGTAGAGTTTATCAGAAAACTGACTCAGTCTTCAGACTCTTGATTGGACTCGCAGTCTAAAACCACATCGAGTGTCTTAACGAACTATTGGTAGGTAATGAAATTCTAAATTTAGGCTGCCAGTATTGGCATAGCGCAAACATTGCTCTGTGGTAATGAGGCGCTGACCTGTAAATGCGGCATTGAGGTGAGGACGAGACGAGACAAAGGAAGTCCTATGGGACCAAACACAGCTGTGCTGTTTGCCTGCTCATATAAAGCCTCTGGTTGCATTTCCATCTAGTCTAGATAGGACTCAGATCGTAATCAGATCATATTAATGTTCCCAAACATGAATTGGGAAGTGTTTACTCTTTTGGAATAAATGAGGAGTAAATATACTGCATGTATTCAGATATTCAGAAATATGAAATGCTATTCAGAAGTTATGCGAGAGTTACTTCTAGGGGGTTGAACTTGCCAAAAAACAGAGGTGTGTCACAGGAACTTGCAATTCTGAACTTGAACTTAAGTCGATTGTTCTTGCACGATGTCAGTGCCACTGATTGACGGTTTGATGTAATCACAATACGACACAAAGAAAGCAGTGTTTTGTCTGAAAATACACTTTTTAATATTTATATTAAATATAACATCACATTATTAATTAATTAATAGTGTCATTCCTTAAACGTTCGCAACTTAGTCAGACAAATTGCGTATCTGGAGGAACAAATTACTTATTATTAGAATTAAAGTGAGACGTAAGAGCAGTAAAAAAGCACTAGGTCAGCTTATCTTTCAAACTGTGGCCATGTTGTTTCTTTACAGGAGAACACACTGAATTTAACAAAAACACTGGCATTATTTTATCAAATAAACAATGCAAAATAGTTGTGTGCACAATGGACTTTCATTGCACAATATATAACAAAAATAAATAGCAACATAACACAATGTGCTGGATCAAGTGCTATTTTAGAAGCTGCTGAATAATGACTGTGGAATCCATATTGCTAAAAGAAACCAGATAATATTGTGATAATTACAATTAGGAGATTTTATGTGACAATATACAGTATAGGCAATACATATACTAGACTCCTATTCAATGTATGTCAATGCAATCTACTCTTACAGTACATAAGTCAGCATTTAATTCTTTTGTATTTTTCATTTTGAAATTGTCTTGTGATTTTGTTATTACATTTGACAGCAAAGGCAAAAATTTTGAGTCTGCATTTTCTATCCATGATTTTTTTGGATGAGGCTTAAAGGCATGTGGTTGTGTTTAAAGATGTCATCTAGATGCTGTTAAAAACCCGTCTTGTACACTACAAAAATGAAATCTAGCTATCTCGGAGGCATGGACTACATGCAGGCGATTCGCATAATCTGAACGTTGTTTCAGTAAAATCAGCCTAAGAATGTGCTTAAACCATTTCTAAACTTTCTCATAAATATTGGCGTAACTTTTGAACTTCCCTGAATAAGTGTATCCATGGTGTCAGAAGGTTAAAACAAAGAAATGTTACGTGAAAAAGATCCCATGTTGTTTTGCACAAGGGTCAGTTTTATCAGCACTGACTGTTCCCTCCTTTTCTGGCCAAAGCAGCCTAATTGCTGATTGCCAGGAATGCCTTCCAAATCAGGATGCGCCCCATTTGTCTTGTTTACCGACTACAGACTTGGCCCGGCATGGAGCAAAGAGCACACCGACTGGGGCATCGTTCCACCGCTCAAAGATCCAGCCTCAACGAAGGGAGCAAAAAGCACAAAGACCTACATGCACGGGGTAAAGACTTCCTCACCGCATGCACAGCATACATAAAGAACTCCAGCTGAAGAAAAAGTCACGCTAATGCTGTTTACTTCGCAGGCTGTGGGGCTCGCACGCCGCGGGACGCGGTCGCACTGATTGGAAACATGACGCTGCACATGAAAGAGAGTGAGAAAAATAATGAGACGATTCTGATCTCTCTGACAGTGCCTGGCCGGCCATCTCTGCTTTGCTGTCATCAAATGGCATCTGCTCTCCTTCTGCTGCCAGACCAGCCTGGCCCTGGGCTACAGCAGAGAAAATCCACAGCTTTGCAAGAAGAAGCTCTTGATGCTACAACAGTGATGTCTCAAGCTGCTTTTTCTACAACTTCGCTCCCTCTTTTTTTTCCTTCTCTCTCCTCCTTTACTCTGGATGCAATGGAGGTTTCAGATGGCTCCGCTCATTAAAAGATACTCTCCGGGGTCATTTCTGTGTGTTAGCAGATTGTGTCTGATGTCTATATGACCCCCTCACCCCCCTTCCCCATTTGCCCCATGTGGTTCATAAACAGCTCTGAAGAAATTTTTGCTACAGATGATGATGCATTGCGCAGAGCAGCCATAGTCAAAGACCAATGAAGGGACTAGGAACTGATTACAAAGTCACCCAACATTAATGGAATGCAGTGACATAGTTAGTCAGTTAGGGAAGGATTTCTTGTTTGAACACATTGAAATATTTGATGATAGTTCCAAATGCGTGTGTTTGTTGATGGTTAGTATAACGCACCTTCAGTACAGATGATTGTATTTGCATCAAGTTACGTCATGCAGTAATCGTGCTATAAGGATATGATATTCATATAAGATCAATGAACGAAGCAACCTTTCCATTATCTATTCATTAGGTCTATAAACAAGGCCTAAAGGGAGCATACGGCATAATTTATAATTCAACGCCGTACATTTCACCTCAGTAATTAACAGATACGTGTACATGGATATCATGGTGGGAAATCTCATCATCATGAGCAAGATAGTTCTCCGACCATGCTACTTTCTTAAACAGACAAAAATTAGGCTCTTCTATAATTTGCACCAAGCTGTGTACTGGTTTTTGTTGCACATCATACCGGCTCACTTCAGGCGTCTCACTGCATGATGGCTCTCTGCATGACCGGCTGCCTGGACAAAAAATCTAGCACTTAAACAACTGCTGTAGTGAATTAGCCGAGCCCCTGGATCCCAGAGTATCGATGAACCTGGAAAGGGAGGTAGCATGAGCGCTCCCTGTAGGATGCTGAGACACCCTGATGGACGCCTTCACCACGTTCGGAGGAGGCAAATGTCACGCCCGCTAGCCATTGTTAACGAAATGAAATTAGCTTCCAGCATCGGATGGCATCTGTCCTTATGTACCAAAATGTGTTTGCCATGAAAGCACATGAAAAGGCTCAAGCAGTGTCTTTTATCGCGCCAAATGGAAGCGGATGAATATATCCTCGAGCGCTCACCCACAGATGATTAATCTCAGGCAGGTATGAGGAAATATGTTAAATAAAATACCAGCGTGAGCTGTGAAATGAAATCGATAAGCTCTTGCATTTTTCATGCATAGATCTAGTTGACAGAAGCAGTGATTGCCACGGAAATTATTTACGGCACGATCTAAGGGCAACCGATCTTGACATATGGCTAACGTTAAAAGATGTATAGGCTTGTGCGATCATGTTCAATTTATAATCATCCCATCCCAATCTGATATCACAGATTGACAATTGTATCGCCTGTAGCTTTCAAGGGGTGTAGACTGAAGCGACCCCAAGGAAGGAAACGGATGAGGCGTGGCCAAACATTACATCATTACAGCGGGAAAAAAATTACAGAAAGCTGGTCGGATCTATTACTTATTACCAAGATCAGGATTGCTTGCAAAACTGAAGCCAGGGTTGTAATTAAACCTAAAGAGTTATTAGCTGTGACTAAGCTCATTATAAAATTTGAATAAAAATGATATATAAACTACGCATGCATATGCTTTGTGGTGAATAGCAACAGAGATATTTATTGAATTCTTGTATAGTGAAGTCACCCCTGATAAACAACATGCTGTTTTGTTTTCTTAATTTAAACCCCTGTTCGTGTTTTGCAACCGAAGACTTTCAAGCCTGTTCAGCAGCACAGACAAGGGAAGCTAGGATGCATCCGAGAAAGATGTTTTTAAGGTTCATACAGGATACAAAATAAGTGAAAAGGAAATGACATCCAACGCAATGAATTTTTATCTTAAAGTTTACCGTCAGACATTTACATCTAAAAAATTCTGACTGTGATATCCCTATACTCAGAGAGTACACAGCTAGCTAGCAGCTTTCAAACAGAAACGAATGATCTTGATCCTGATTGGATAATCTTGTTTCTCACCTCAAACGCAGCTTTAAACAAACTAAGGAACGTGTTAATTTCACATCTTCATCTTGACAAAGCTCAATCAGTTGAAATGACCAAGCATATTGTTGGCACAGCTGTTTTACATTTGGTCACACCCACAAAAGTCCATAAAAGGAAGAAGCTCACAAAGAAAATGGCAAAATGATGAACGGTGAAGGAGTGACTACTAAAGGCAGCAGATTTAAAATCCTACAGTAACGCAGCTCAGCCACTGCAGCGAATCAGCTACCGTATACGTACAGGGTGGCATCACTTTTGTCCTAATTATACAGCAGGTCTTATTGGTCATTAATATAAAACAACACATGGGTTTGTGTCTATAAATGTTTATTAAATTGGTGTGTAATTGAAGTAAATTAATGATTGAAACTCGACAGCGTAATACGTAGGACAAATCACCGGAACAATTTGAAGCCCCGAGTTTTCTTATTCAGCACATACATTTACACAAAACCTGGGAGCAAAGCGTAAGATATGAAAGTCTTTCGAACTATTTTTGCCATCAATACACCTGGTAATTTATGATTGATTGGTCTTCAATGAAGAAAATCAGCTAAACATTTGTCAATCTGGCAGGATTTTGGCCTAACATTCACGCATTTAATCTTTATTACGTGACTGATAACTGAGGCCCATTAGTCTAAAGATATGTACATATTTTGAAAACGGATCATAACAAAATAACTATCGAAAACATTAACCATAAAATAATATAAATATAATATCTAGATATAAATCGAGACAAGCCCACACTCGACCCCACTGCACCCTGTCTGTGTATGTTCATAGTCAGAAAAATGGAAAGAAATTGTATTAAATTGATTATTTTTTCCCACACCCATTTTTAATAATTTAAATTTCTCGGCTCTAATAAGGACACGTTGGTTTTATACACATGTTCACCTTCAGTAAGTGCTTTAACCTGGTTAGGGTAGTGGTGGAATCTGAGCTTATCCTGGGAGCACACTGGGAATATGACCTAAATGTGATGGCAGTCCATCAAACACACACACACACACACACACACACACACACACACGCACACACACCTAGGAGCATTTTAGTGTAGCCTCTAGGTATATTCATTTCTGCTTATTTTCAATAGTGTTATTTTCAAGGGTGCCAATATTTCTGGAATTGAGTGCATATTTGATATCAATCTCAACTATAACTTCAATTTCGAGTGAGATAGAAAAATCGTCCAAGACAGCGCCCCATGTTTTGTATGAAATGACTATCATTTACTTCCTGGGGCCATAGGACAGACCAAAGTGATTCATCCTGAAGAAAAGACGTGCAATATTATGATTTTGTCATGGACTCGTCTCTCCTCTCACTAGCGTAGATATTAGAGAAACTAACGACTATACGGAGGAAACCACCTCATACCATAGCCAGTCTAATAGCTTCCACTGTCTCAAATGATCTACTATATGAGGTAATGTAGGAACAGCAGCAGTGTCCACTCTTATCCATTTCACATCCGTTGCATATGTGACAATTACATGAACAAACATGTGAAAATGTATTCCAACAAGTTATACCCAGAGACTGCACACACGTAAACTCAAGTGAACACATCATGTGGATAATATATAGAAAAAATCATATTCGGAAAATCTCATAAAATGAATAATATGGAAGAAAAATCACATAAATAAAATAACTGAATCATGCACAACAACTTCACAACGCAAAATGAATCATCATCGCAGTTGAAAATAAAACATGCAAAAACGTTATAATAAGAAAAAAATCACGTGAAAACTGAATGTCGGTAAAAAAAAATCACATGTAAAAATGAATCGTAAATAATATAAACACGTGAAAATAAATGAATCATATAAAAATGTATGACGTGAAAATAAATTAATCGCAAAAATTTATCACGTGAAAATATATTAATCATGGGGGGAAAATGTAAACAAAAACACAGGCACTAGGTGTAAAAAATGTGTGAAACAATATGATGTGTGTAAATTTCACACGTGAATCATGTGATTAGAGTGAAGTGAAATCTACATGAAAGTTTTGTCTAAGAGTATGACGAATCATGAATTCAGTAATTATTTGAGCCTCATTCATCCATAAAGCTTATTTTTAATCCAAATTCTTGTTCTTGGCAAATCAGCCAAGCAAACTGAGCAGCGAGACAAAGCGCTCGCCCTCGAGCTCTCTGACAAGTGAAGCTGGCAAGGAGAAGCGAGTTAACTAGCAAACAGCGTACCAGGAAGTGCGTCCTCCTTTCAGATTTGCTAGGAGTGATGTTTACGGTCTGTGCTTTACAAAAATTAGGTCTGGGAATTTGATTCTGTTACGTCTGAACAGGCCTCGAAGGTGTTTCACACTTCGGCGAGTCTCAACAGTAATTCGGAGGTTTTCTGTGTAAAAACAAACAAATAAATAAATATTACATATAAATAAAGCCTTTTCGGTTTGTCCTTGGAATAAACAACAAAACCGATCATGTTGATGGAACGGAAAAACGAAGGATGAAGTAAAATTGCTTATTTAACCTTGAGAGGTTACTGAATTAAATCTAGTGAGAAATCATGTGTATATTACAGATGGCATGATATCACATTTTCTGCATCGATACTGATACTGAAACCTTGAGATATAAAAACACATCCGATAGTTTTTGCTTTACGTCTCTTGAAACATTTCCTTATTTTCGGAAAATGGAAATTATTTTCCATTTTTTACAGGATTTGATTGAATTATTTTTTCCCCCTCTGATATCCAGTCCACTTATATATATATATATATATATTATGCTGGTATCATCCCCGATACTGATCCTTAGTAGTGCATTAGTGTCATCTCCAGTATTGATGACTTTTTTATTATTATTTTATTAAAACTTTTTATTTAAAGCAAAAAAGGAGAAAACCCCCAGATCTTTCTATTTTTGCATTCCTCCCACTAGTTCCGGCCGAGCAGAGATGAGAACCAGGAGCAGTCGGGGGCCCAGACAGATTAATGAGCATGAGAGTCACCTTCTCCTGGCCTCTCCGCCCTTCCTTCACTCACGACATGAAGATTAAAAGCTATTTTACTCTCTCACCGTACGCTAGATAATGAATCATACGCAATCCTAATGCCGCTCTTGTTTGCACAATATTATAATATCACAAAGCCAGCTGTGGCCCAACGCTTGGATATTGTCCAGCTGTCAGGGTGACTCATGGTTTCTACCCGGGCCGGCTTCTAAAACAAATCTTATATCGATAGACATTACATGTATATGTATATACTGTTTGTTAAACCCAGTATCCACAATTAGTGGTTAGATTGTCCATTCTGATTGGTCAGAAGCTGTTCTCACTGAAATACTTTAGTATGTGTTACTTTGGACTTGAATAGTGGACACCCTACAATTAAACACCATGGAATTAAATACGATGGAATTTTGTGTGAGAAAATTATTAATTAACATTTATGTAAGAAGTCTCCAGTGTCAGTGCTTTGTACCCTCCCGAGGTAAAGCTGTAACTTTTAAAGAGAGGCTCGTGAGGAACGATTGTTTACTGTGTAACCATTGACAAATTATTGTGGTACAAGTGAAATAAAACACTTCACGATATGCTGTTATTGAAAAAAAAATCGAATTTAGCATGATATTTCTTACGTACGACTCTTATTTAAGCTAGAAATATACTTCTAGCGCACTTACAGTGCTGTTGATGAATCCTCGAGTCTCTCGAGTGCTCAGATTAGTTTCTCCCGCATGTCATTCATCTCTCCTGCTTTATCCGTGCCTTTCCCAGTGATGTGTGTTTGATTAAAGTGGGGATTATATGCGCGTGTTTAGCGGTGTGTTTGTGTGTGTGTGTGTTAGACGCAGCTAATGATGCCTATTTTTATAGCACGTTTGCAGAGCCTCAGGTGGCATCTTCACTTAGTGTGATAGTACTATGACTGACCCAGGTCTCCATACCACAAAAGTGTTGTAGCTGGAAAATGAAGACGTCTCTGCGAAAGATGAATGGTCATTCTCACTTGAGTGTTCCCTCAATGCAATACTCCCGCCTGTCAGATTGTAATCCGAGCAACTTAACCAAGACAAATGAGCAACACGGACGCTGGAACAACTTAATATTACACTCTGGTTATGGATGACAGCGTCAGAAGGCGATTTGTCATTTCTGTTGCCTTTCTGAACACAGTGGACATGAATAAACACGTGAAATATTAATCTGTCTTTTCGAATGCGTGTACAAAACCTGTTGCGTTGTGTGTTTTTTTTTCCCTAGTCTGTCTTTATTGGCAAGCTACTTTGCCATGTGTCCAACAACGCAATTATTCGAGTGTCACGATGTCATATCTTTCCGTTTCCTGTAGTCATGATGCAATGAAGTGTTTTTTTTTTTTTTTAACCTGATTATATAAGTTAATGTACATTTTATGTTGGACATGAGAGAATTTTGCATTACGCTAAAGTTATGGATGATGGCATAAGAAGGCAATTTGTCATTTCTGTCGTCTATCTGCGTGCAGTGGATATGAATATACACAAAGAACTAATTTGTATTTTTCGGAGGCTGGATGAAGCCTGTTGTGCGGCCAACCCCAACCCCACCACACCCCCTTTAACTGTGCCCAATTTTTGTCTCATTTTGTCACATATCCAATATAAAATGTACATAAATAGACAAGTGTCATGGTGTCGCATTGTGTCATGACGCAATTAATATTAATCATTGTTTTCATAATCATATTGTTTTATGTTTTAAATTAATATTTGGCCTCAGCTATAGATGGCATGCTAAGAAGTCCGTGGCTCAGCTGGTAGAGCAGGTTGTCTGCTAATCATAGGGTTGGTGGCCCGGGTGACTCCACATGCCGAAGTGTCCTTGGACACTGAAAGACACTGAACCCCAAGTTGCTCCTGATGGCAAGTTAGCGCTTTGCATGACAGCTCTGCTACCATTGGTGTGACTGTGTGTGTGAATGGGTGAATGAGACACAGCGTAAATCGCAATATAAGTGCTCCATTTAAGAAGGCATGCAATTTGTCATTGCTGTCACCTTTCTGCAGTGGACACGACTAAACATGAAATATTAATCTGTAAGTCGATTGTCTTGTGTCATTTTCGCCCTTCGTTGTAATCTGTGAGCTACATTTTTTCTCATATTGTCACATGTCCAACATTAAATGTACATAATTCTCCAGTGTAATGGTGACACAGGTTGCATTCATCCCTTCCCTATCCCCCCAACCCCCCAAGCCCTACACAATCAACATAACCTATTGTTTTTCCTGACCATTATAATGACCCTAGGCAGGGATATCTCGTACAACAAGAAGAAGCTCTTTGTTTATAAACCATCTGCCCTGTGTGTATCGTTATTAAACAAGCCCTTCAGTGTTTAAAGCTAAAGAAAACTCTAATGCTAAGCTAATCTAACTGTCCTAACCGTGTTCCTCTTTTTTTTTTACACATATATATAAAAAATTATTAGAACCCATTAAAGTGTCATGTGGTTAGATTTAATAACTCTTCATCTTGATAAAGCCGGATTTAATCTGTTTTTCTTCCTGAAAAGTGTAATGACCTGTTCATGACACATCTCAGAAAAAAGTCTGGTTGTTTTAGACTTTCACACAGGATTTGCATGGACTGTTGGAAAATGAGCAAAGTTTTATTTACTAAAAACAGAGCTCCCACCGTCAGGCCGAACACTGTGCCAGAGCCACGGCACAGATACAATAATTTCTGGGAACAGCAACAGGAAGTTATTTTGATCGTTATTGTTGAGGATTTTCACATTAGCTGTTTAGATTAACATGTTTTTACGACTTAATGTCAATCCTAGTTAGTGTTATTAATTTGTTTGGTCCTTTGAAAAATCATCCACAATGAAGCTGAGTTACTGAGTTATTGTTTATTTTCCTATAACATGTTTTATTCTTCTAATACCATAACTAGTTGTCATTGTTTAAAATTTTTTATTATTAAAGAATATTTTTATATTAAATTTTTTTTTCAATTTATAGTTACATTTAAAATTGTAGAACGTCCACGAAACAAGTTATTTCCTGTTGTCACTTACATTACAGCAGCAATTTAACAATCATGAATCATTATCCCTCATTAATCATTAATCATTATCTTTATTGAAGACAAAATTGGAGCCTGTCATGTTAATGGAAATGACAAAAAAATATTCAACATTTTTTATTTAGTAAACAGCAACATGTTGTACTGGGTTTTTTTTTTTTTAATCAATTTATAGTTATATTTAATGTTGTGGAACAAAAACAAAACAGCTTGTCATGTTACCGAGAACCTGAAACTAGAGATACAAAATTTCTCAGACGATACCGATAACCGAATATTCAGAGTGATATTGGCCGATATGGACACCGATTATTGGCCAATACATCGGTGCATCTCTACCTGAAACTGTAAATTCCTCTGTCCTGTGGAAACTTTAAAAGTTACAGATCTACCTCTGACTGTTACAAAATTGCTAACACTGGAAACTCCTTCCAAAAATATCGAATACTAATGATTACACAAATTTTTTACAGCCATTATACACTATACACAAATGAGTGTTTAATATAAACCTAGTGTGATTTGCAGCTGCACTACTGTCAGAGCCGCTGTGATAGAAAAGTAATTAAGACCTGACCAATCAGAATCGAGAATTTAACAAATTGGAAATATCTCAAATTACACGGCAGCCATAAAGCACAGAGCACAGAGGCAGCTGAAAGCTTAGGTCTCCTGCTGACAGCAGCCGTGTACAAATTTTACAACCTATAAATGGCCTCAACGAGACATGATTTAGTGAAACACAATCGTGTTGACAGTTTAACGAGCAGCTCCAATGCTCCGTGTACAGCTCTGTTTGCACTCGGGCGTGACTATTAGCACACATTCTCCCTGACGTCCTCACACAGCCTGGAACTGCTGATCTGGGAACAGCTCTGCGGGCCTCTGGTGTGTGGCTGTGTTATAGAAACTGATCTGAGATTAAAATAAAGACACAAGGTGGCTTTAAAATGAATCATTATAGACTTTTAGATATGACTCATGCCTTCAACACTGATTCACAATTCAATCATTCTTTTAAAAAATAAAATAAATAATAATTATATATATATGTAACGCTAATGGAATAAACCATGACCAGTAATGCTAAAGTAAAAAGCATAACTACTAATTCCCTTTGACATGTTGTTTCACATGATTATATTCAACTGTTAGATATCATGTCCATATTTCAGTCTTTTAGTCAACGTCACCATTGAGGAACTGATTGAACGAGCTGGACAATGTTTTCAGTGTACAGAAAGATTGGTTATGGTTGTGTGATTTCAGTGGAAAAAAATAAAAAAATAAATATAAATAAATATATATATATATATATATATATATATATATATATATATATATATATATATATATATATATATATATATATATATATATATATATATGTATCACGTTATAGTGGGAAGTACAGTCCGAGCCACGCATGCCTCTTGACCGATCAGAATCAAGAATTCAACCACTATGTGGTATAATATTTTATCTAAATCCATCGTGTTAACTGTAGAGCACATAACCCATATTACAGTAGGTGCATGTGCCTGATGTAAAACCCACCAGAATCACTTGAGCACTGGTTTACTAGGGATTATTTTCCCCTTTAACCATGTTGGGTTCAACACATTGAATGTTTTGACATCGTAAAATGCCCCGTGCGTAAGAATCAGGAAGTAAGTGCCCTCCATTGTTGCGCTGCTAGGCAGACAGAGTTTGGACATCATTCCCAAACGATAAATGATAACAAAGGTATATATGGAATCTCAATAACACATTCATTTTTCATAGTTTCTTTGACAGATCTGCCATATTTTTACGTGTAGTTGCCACATTCTGCCATTGCATAAATATTCCCCACTCTCCTGTTTTTCCCTTCACTTCAGTCATGAGCATGTATTATTGGTGAATTATCAGAGCTTGATTTTCCCTCTGGGTTTCCTCTGATCTCTCATAGATTTGTGAGAAGGTCATCAGAGGTGTGTTTCTAATTTTCTCCAGAACCCTTGCTGAGAACTGCAAATTCCCACAATGACAATCTGCTCATCAAATATAAATTTACATTTACATTTTATGGCATTTGGCAGACGCCCTTATCCAGAACGATTTACATTTAGCTCACTTATATAACTGAGCAATTGGCGCTTAAGGGCCTTGCTCAAGGGCCCAACAGTGGTAGTAATTCTTTTCAGTAACCCAGAGCCTTAAACCACTGAGCCACCACTGCCCCAGTACGAAGTATGAAGTAGCTGTATGATTACGACGTTCGCACTCATGACATGTTCATTTCTATGAACTGCTTATTTAAAAGGTATTTAAACAGACAGATAGTTCTAATCTAACTGGGAAAATCACTCTATTTAGTCACTTTAGCCACCACGTATGTAAGCGTTTCAGTTAATGCAAGCATGGTCTGTGAGTATTTTATATAGTATAGGCTTATGGCCTTTAATAAAGTACTCATTTAGAGTCTCATTAAGTTCTGAAGAATTAGCTTTCCTTATTTAATTGCTATTCTGGTTCATTTTTTGTTTGGTCTGTCATAATAATAGTGATTATGCAAGGAATAAAACACTAGGAGAAGTGCCATTATTGGGAAGTAATCAGCAGCTGGATTGGATTACGAAGCCGAGTTGCTGTCACTACAATAAACTGAATTATTTTCCTCAGCAATTTGCCTAAGATTTATATTAATCCATTTTTATTTATTAAAGATGACACGTCGTACTTTTTATAATAAATGCTCTGATTCCTAGAAGGCAAGCCGCAAATGCAAATCCTATTCCCACCAGTGAATCTGCAGTGACCCTTTCCTGCTTTTCTATTGATTGTCCATTCATCGACGAGCAATGACATGCTAGAAAATGGAAGGATCCTCTTAATGTCATCTCCACCAAGTGAAACTCCATCCATGTCCCCAAGTCTGAACATACAAAGTCAGATGAGGACACCTGTCCAAAACAAACATGCTGTGGATTTGTATCGACTGTCAATCAAGAGCTGTTAATAGCGGCATGTTCTAACATTGTGCACTTGGTGAAAGGAGGCTATTAGTGCACAGGGCCGTGCATGGTGACGTTAGCAAACACGAGCGAAAACACGTGTGGAGAGTGAAGAGGACGAGCTGAGAGGTTTAGCGTGACCTTATTTCCATGTCCATTTTTAGTTCTGACTAAAAAGGGTTAGCGGGTGCAAAAATCCTGATGGCGCCACACACAGCTTTCTATGGCCAGGCGTCCAAGGGAGCAAAATTGGCTGGGTAGGAGGGGCATACTCTCTCTCTCCCCTGTGTCTAGTGAATTTTGGGCATCTGTGACCTCATATATGTCGGAGAGGAGGATAAGATTACTTTCCTTAAAGTCTGTTACATTGCCCTGTGATGCAGTAGTTCACAATGGCTTCAAGTGACTTGGAGTAAGCTTGTTTTAGCCCTCACCCTTGATAGCTGTTTTCTGTTAGCTAGGTTTTTAGCTTGCTGGGTGGGAACTGGCATATTTACCAAAAACTGGGAGAAAATTTGGGAACAAGTGTACATGCCTTACCCTGCACCAAGACAACAATGTCAAAATCAGCCGAAAACAAGTTTCCGAACCAAATTTCTTTTCACTCGTGAGCTTCTCAGCCTCCAGACATGATTATGAATATCTTTGAGATTTGAATACTTTTGTTAATCGTAATAATGAAGGAACTAAAACCACGGTTCTCAAAGTGGTGTCTGTGATATATCCAGAGGGTCCCTGACTGTATTGCTTTTTTTCAAATTGCACAATGATGGTTGAGATTATTATCAATTAGTATCAGTGCGATTATGTTTGTTATTTCATTATCATAGTCTAATCAACTGGCCATTTGAAAAGAAAGGGGTTCATTTAACTGCAGTTTTAATACAAACCAGGAAGTTAATATGATCCACAGTGGTCTAAAATTTACTTCTTTGTGAGTTCAAGAATTTAAATAAATTTCTAATAGAGTGCACATTTGCTTTGTTGGTCTTAACAAAAAACATAGCATGATCTTAAGGGGTCCTTGGAAATTCTTTTACCCTGGAGGTGTTCTAATGGGTGGCTTTTGGTCCCACAGTCAATCTGTTCTTCATTAAAACGTAAAAAAAAAAACTACAGACTACACACATTTTTCCGCAAAATATTCCTCATTACGCATCGCTCCGGAACCCTGGCTGTGTCTGATATTGCTTTTCTGATATTGGACTGATTTGCCACCAGAGGGGGAGAAAAAAACTAACTTTCTTTTATATTGCTTTGTCAAACCTCTTCTGAGTTCTCCGTTCCTACTGAGCTATTTAAGATCCACAAAGTTCAAACACATCTATTTCACATGGTCGTGTTTTGCCAGACTGGATCTCAATAACTGACTCTTGAGTTCAACCTCAGAATCCATGATATCTTTTTCTTTAGTTTTTTTCTTTCTTATTCGCCCATTTTATCTCTTACCACCTCTTCTGAGTAAATTATTACAGCATTTTTTTTTTTTTTTTTCACCTTCTCGAGAAGCACCAACTCAGACGCCGAGGTGAATTATTATGAGTCATGGGTAAGGTAAGAGCAAATATTAGGGCCAACAAAGAGCCATTTCAGCTCATGTATTATTAAGCAGATGAAAAAAAAAAAACTAAAAAAATGAAATTCATATTTCATTCAGTTCAATATTGAGTATTATATTTACTATAATATTCACAGTTTACAGTTTTCCATTTGGCGTGCTTGCTTGATTTTCAAGATAATTTTTTAAAACTTTAAAACTACTTACTTTGTGTTGACTCTACAGAGCTGTAACACTTTCTACATTTCAGAATCTTTCATTCAGGAGTGAAGCATAATTGAGGTATTGTACTTTACTGCTACACTTAGATATTATTTATTTAGTAAAGGGGTGGGGCTATTTGACTAAAATATCTTATCTCGATACTTCATGATACGTTCTAGACATTTCTATGATACACAATATGTATCACTATATACGGTAAATCTGCACTCTCTGCAAAACTGTAATGTTACCTTGAAAAAGATTCAGATCTTTCAACACTGAAAAGGCAGAAAATTTAAAATTTTTATAAAAAACAATTTAAAGGAGTTTTTTTTTTTAATACAGAGTGCTAAATACCCTTGGTAAAAATGAGCAAAGATGACTGTGAAAAATTGTCTTTATTGTTTAACCTAACAATTGCAAAAACAAGTTTATCCCTGCCTTCCTGTACACAGATGTATAAATATAAAGTAACACACAGACCAAGGAATATAGCTGTGATGTGCAGCAAAAAGTTGTTGAGCTATACAAAATGAGAAGTGGCTATAAGAAAATAGCACAAGCATTGAAAATGCCCATTTCCTCCATCAGGGCAATAATTAAGAATTAATTCTATTAATTAGAAATAATTAAGGCCAAAAAATCTCCAAGGATCACAGCTGGAGAATTGCAGAATTTAGTTGCGTCTTGGGGTGAGAAAGTCTCAAAAATACAATCCAAAGTCACCTACGTCATCACAAGATGTTTGGAAGGGTTTCAAGAAAAAAAGCCTCTACTCTCATCCAAAAACAAACTCAAGCGTCTTCAGTTTGCCAGACTCTACTGGAACTTCAAATGGGATTGGGTTCGATGGTCAGATGAAAGCAAAATAGAGCTTTTTGGCCATAAACAGGAAAAGTACCTCATGCCCACAGTTAAATATGGTGGTGGCTCTTTAATGTTTTAGGCCTGCCAGAGGACCTGGACATTTTGTTAGGATACATGGCATCATGGACTCTATCAAATATGAACAGATATTAAATGAAAATCTGACAGCCTCTGACAGAAAACTTAAAATGGGCCATGGTTGGATCTTCCAGCAGGACAATGATCCAAAACATACATCAAAATCAACACAAAAATGGTTTACTGACCACAAAATCAAGGTTCTGCCATCCCAGTCCCCTGACCTGAAACCCATAGAAAACCTGTGGCGTGAACTGAAGAGGAGTCCATCAGCATGGAACTTGAAATGCTAAGGATCTGGAGAGATCATCAGGCATTATAGGAGAAGACTCAGCGCTGTTATCGTGGCAAAGCGAGGTAGCACAAGTATTGACTAAAACGGTGCCAATAATTTTTCCACACCTATATTTAACAAAGATATATATATATATATATATATATATATATATATATATATATATATATATATATATATATATATATATATATATATTGATAAACCTGTGTTGTGTTTGCAATTGTTTGATATCTGTGAGAGCAGAGTTTTATTGTGATATACAAATGTTCTGAAAAGATTTATTGATATTATTTCATTATATTGACCTGGACTACGTGAGTGTCATTGTAATTGAACACTTGTATTTTTACTGAATTAAAGAAAACAAAAAGGTTTTTTACTCATTCGATTTTTATTCAGACCTTCAAATTATTCGTCCTCTCAATTAGCTAATGTCTGTATGATATACACCACATATATCAACCGAATGGGTGGATTTTATTAGTATCTCATCAACACTTCATTTTAAAACACACAATGCAATTAACGATCAAGAATCGTACCAACTTGTCACCTACAGTGACTTGTAGCTTCATCAGTTCAATCAGTATCTTTAAGATTTGTCATTTTTTTTTACTTCCACTTTTAACTCAGGAGGATTTTGACACATTATCTACACTTTCATTTTGTTTTTTTGCTCTTTCTTCAAGTCTTTCTTCTTGTGAGACGTGAGAAGTTTGGCGAGTATATCCTTGCATGAAAGTTAGCTATGGTAGCTAGTTGTCAAAGCAACACTTATCTGGTTTATTCATACAGTTGCCTTCTACTTTTCTTTTCTTCTTGTAATTAGGTCGCATAGTGTTCATGAAGGAACTTCAGTTGAAATCTCCTTTTTAAGCACGTTGTTATTGTAATCCTGTTCGACTGGGTTTACATCACATTAACATGATGTGTGTGCATGAGAATGGGTATTTATAGCATAGTGGGGACCTAATTTAGCAGATAAGATTGGAATATCTGACAGTTTGGATTTTGTGGTGACATTTGGCTTGTCTTCTCGAGGAAAACCTCATTTTATTTCTTCCTTTTTTTTGTTTACAGCTTCTTTCAGCAAAACTGAAAGATGTCAAAGGTTTCATTTTAGTTTTTGAGTTCAGGAAGAAAGTCCTCACAAGGACAGTAAGACAAATATGTGCATGTGTTGTGTGTGTTTAGAAAAAAAAAGAGAGTTCAGACATGTTGTCTGCCATATCCTAATAAGTGACTTGTTTACTCGTTTGTTTGTTTTTGCAGTTGGACTTATTTTTCTCACTTCTAGTCATCTAATCTAATCTATAGCAGGGGTTCTCAAACTTTTCAAGTGCAATAATAATAATTATAATAATGATTATTATAATAATAATACAGTTCTACAGACCTCTACAGAACCGATTTATGTTTATATTTTTGAACATAATCTCACTATTTTAAAAAATCCTTTAAATATTAGGTTCATTATACAAATGTGCATAATACATAAAGGAAATTCCTGGATTTTCCACCTTAGAGAACACTATAGACTCCGTGTTAACATTATTTCTATGTTTTTGAGTTGTTAAGGTTTGGATTCAACTTGTTCAAGTTCACTATAAAGAACAAATGTAATAACTTTGATACTAACAAGTCATGTTTTCTACTTCTGTAACTACGCTACATACTTCACCCCTGGGAGATCCACTGATCTGTAGTGTGTGGTATCAAAATGCATCATCTCTGTGGTGTGTGAGAAGAAGAAAGTAACAAACGCTCCACTGAAGTACCAAAGTTTTCGTTTGAAAACCTTTAGTTTTGCATCCCGGTGCATCTTTAACACCTCTACAGACAGACAGCATAACGAATTAGTCAACGATCAGCAGATCAACACACACACACACTCATTCACAGACACTCCGTGACCTCTTCTAGCCCGGCGCTCTCAAGCGTGACTAGCCTGTAAATCAAAGCAACAAGTTCCTGTTTCCGAATCACAGCTTGTATGTTTTGGCACTGCAGTTTATACTCACAGGAATGGACGAGGAACGTGTGTGTCCCTGCTGCTGCTGCTGCTACGGACGAGGATGACACGAGGCCCTCCAGCTTCTTTGGCAACACTGATAAATCCACAACTGGAGGGTGTGCGTGTGTGCGTGTGAGTGTGTGTATACGTTTCAGTGTGATGGAGGTGGACACACACACACAGTCTGTCCCCGTCTCCACAGGCTGCTCCTGCACTGCCTTCCCTTCTGCTGCTTTTCATGCAAGGCCCTCCTTCCCCCCCTCTGCCGAGAGAGAGAGAGAGAGATAGATAGAGAGAGAGAGAGAGAGAGAGAGAGAGAGAGAGAGAGAGAGAGAGAGAGAGAGCGTGAGTGAGAGAGAGGCAAAAAAATGGCAACAACTGAAAATATGAAAGAAAAAAATACAGGAAGCAAATGTGTCTCTGTGAAGGATTTTATAATCAGGCTCAGTCTCCACCTCCGCTTGCCTCCCCGCCCCTATTGTTATGGCAACGACCAATAGCACAAGCCTGTGATCCTCTCACATGGGGCTAATGCAATATGGTTATGTATGTATATGTGAAGTGTGTGTTGTGTGTGTGTGTGTGAGGTGGCTGTGGCTTCTCTAAATAACAAATATGGCCAGTGGAGGCTGAAGTAACTGCTGTAGGCTCTGTATACACACACATACACGCACACACACACACACACACACACACACACACACACACACACCTTATAAGTGCAGTTATAGAATAATATTTATGCTGAATCCTTCATAAAGTGTTGATTCAACTCCTATAACAGCAGCTCTGACAGTATAGTTTATTGTAACACTTTCATTCTAAAACATTATCGTTTCTATAGTAACAGCTCATTCACAGGGACTTGCACGGCTGCTGCTTCATATAAACAGATGTGGTGTAGCTTTCTGTAAGGAGACGTTTATTTCACATTCACGGAAGTCGTCTGACTGAAGTAAAGCTCTAACTTTAAAGTTTTCTGACATGGGAAAATGTATACTTGGCGGTTTTGTTAACACGAAAATCTGCAGGTTTTTTTTTTTTTTTGATTGTTTGTTAGTTTTTTCGTTCATGAGAGTGAAAAAGAGGAAACAAGGCTGGTGTGGATACATATGTTTATGGCTGTTATGACATAACTGAGAACAGGAACTAAAGGACAGAGTTGACTAGACAATGTCGGCAGGCTCCCACATACAATCTGGTGTAATTGTGGAATAAAAAATGTCATAAGAATTGCGTGCATGAGAGCTTGGCGAACTTTGCGGACGAGGCGTACCGAACTGTGACTGGTTGATGCAAATTTTTTTTGCCAAAAGCAATTTATTCTAACATGGACGATTTTGAGGTGTGTTTTTTTCTTTCTGTAGCTGCCGAAATCGTTAGGAAATTTTATCAGTGCCACCTGTAGTACTGGAGCGTTCATAAACTACAGTCAAAACAGAAGCCTACATAGACATCCCACAACATTAATTCAACCTATAAATGGATGAAAGTATGATGTGTCATTTGTTAACAAATAAAATTTTACATTTTTGGCAAATTGCTGCTGTGTAAGAGTGATCAAGCATTTGGGACATGCTGTCATCGGAAACTAATCAACATCTGGGTGGTAACAGTAACTCCACTTCATCACACCACCCTGTGGTTGATTATTTTTCTGATTATTTTCGGATTATTTTCTAATTCATTACACCCCCCAGCCCGCAGCAAAGTATCAAATGAGGCACATAAGCTGTAATGAATTAGTCCAAATTAGATATGAGCCAAAAAAAAAAACCAACAACAACCCAACAGCTAGTGCCTAGAACTGAATGTCAAAAAAATTCAACAATAAAAAGTTCCTTTAATCAAAGGATAGTGACAATGTTATTCATGTCATAAATAGAAATTCATTTATTTATTTTCAAAATTATCCACCCTATGGTTATAAAAAAAAAATTATTTATATACAAAATGATGCCCCGAGAGCTACTCCCCTCCTCTGACCTGCCCTCTGATGAGCATATTGGTTTGAAGCTCCACCCACTGCTTAGAGAGGCTGATTCTGTTTGTACACTTTTCTGGCCACAAGCTTCAGAATATTGAAGGTATTTAGCACAATGTAGTCATGTTTTACCCAAAAATGTCTTCTCTTTTTTGTCAACATCAGACATATGATGTCTTTTTGAGTAATTGAGTTTTGGCCAGGTTTAATAAGGAAACGTACCAAACTCTTTAATAAAAGCTTGTTTGATCAGTAGGTCCATTACTGGCTCTGAGTAAAGTCTAGTGCAAACGTTTGCATCCCCAATCCCCATGGGTGGAAAAAAGCTCAATGTTCAGTGGAGTCCAAAAATCTAAGACCAGACAGGAAATGTAATTTAATAAAAATTATTGGTGACATGAATAACCATGTGCTAATAACGGAATTAGTACTTACTTAAATATGAGCTAATGATGGCTTAAAGCGTGTAAAGAGCTAACCTTAACTACGCACATAAACATCAACAGATAGTGCTGGATTACTTTCATAATTTACATTGATCCTTAACGAACGTAAAAAAAAAATGTACTAATAATAGGACCAGTGTAAATTATGAAAGTAATCCAGCACCATTCAGTGAAGACTCATGCCATAGTTAAGGTTAACTCTTCATTAGTTCGTGATTAGTACATGCCTTAACTCATCATTAGTTAACTCATCATTGGTCTTAGTGCATGATTATTCACGTACTGTTATTGCAAAGTGTTACTAAATGAAAACAAATTTTAATGTATGTACAGCACATGCAAAAAAAATCAAGCAAAAATTTAAAGCATTTTATTTTTAAAACGTTTATTTGAACATCAATGCTTTTTGTTTAAAAAAGTGAATATTGAATATACAATATTGAAGTATGCACTATTTCTAGGTCACATTTTAAACGGTAGCAAATATGCTATATTGAATCCAATCCCAATTAAAGCACATGTTTAGATGACACTCCGATGGATTTGATGGATTTGAACGTTTAAGTTTTTCGACAAACTTGCAGAGTCCATGCAAGCTATAGGAAATAAGAAATTCTGAAATTTATCTGAAAATTTCTAAGAGTCTACTTTTCACTCAACTTGTAAAGAAAAGTTTGAATTTAATTAGAAAAGAATGCCAAATCAAAGCATTTTCACAAGTGGCTTCAGAGGTTTGGAGGCCACTGTACCTCAAAAAGAGATCTCCCAACAACAGAAACAGACAATTCAAAGATATTAAAAATGAAGAATAATAATAGTAAAAGAATAAAAGCTGGATAGCAACCAAACTAAAGAAGACATGACCTTCTCTGTATTCAAAGTGCAGAGGAATAATAAGGAGTGGATGTTAGATCCATGAGAAAGAAGTTGAAGATGAAGTACGGCCAGTTATTTCCAATTTTTTTTGATATCGCACATTCAAACTAGGAACTTTTTCAATTCATTCAGTCTGCTTTTCCTAATTTGGGTCAAAGAAGCAACATGCTGAGAAAATCGTCCCAGACTATTCTATCCCCAATCAGATCTTCTAGCTCCTCCATGTGGAACCCCAGACATTACCAACTTTGAGGTATAAACTTTCCAGCAGGTCCTAGGTCTGATCCGAGGTCTTCGTCCAATGAGACATCTCTTTCTAGAGGGAGCCCAAAGCACCTTAATTGGGAAGAGCAGCAGCTTTACTCCGAGGCTCTTACGGACAGTGAACCCAGAAGAACCTCGTTTCTCATTTCTTTCAGTGCCTACCCACAGCTCATGATCATGGGTGAGGACTGAATCACCGTTTTTGTTAGGAACTTTTGTAAAAGTAAACTACTGATGACACATTTCTGATTAAAGTTTTGCACTCATCTGGATAAATATATTTATTTATTTAAATCTGCCCTGCTTTGAAAGCTAAAGATGTCGCGATGACTTCTTGAAAAGAAATAAAATTCACGTGGGCAGTAGTGACAATTGAAAGCATGTGCGTACGCTTCTGCTGCTTATTAAGCATTTTGTCTTTTCTCTTCGATGCTTTAAGCACAGTAGAAACCAAACCCCAGAGTCCAGTGACCTGCCGAGGTCCAAAGCCAAAGCTCTAATAAGGGACGAAGGCAGCCAAGCATGTACAGAAATAACAGGAGAAGTGAGGAGGGAGAAGTCGAAGGGAGTCCAGCATCCACTTTCAACCAAGGACAGCGCAGAGCTCCTAATTGAGGTTGGAACTTGGTGGAAGATTGGGCGAAGAGGTGGAGGGGGGTGGCTGTGTAGGCAGGGAGGAGGTCGAGCAAGAGGTGATGAATGTCCTCGGCGCTTTGAGGGTGGCTATTAGAGTGCATGGTGTAACAAGTTTGTGCCAAGTTGCAATTCTCTAAAGGCTCGGACAAAAACACCAGTACGGTTTGCATCATTAAATGTGAGGTTATTCTACAAGTGGAGAATCTACCGTACAACGTTTTTATTGCAGCAATACAGCAAACACACAAATGTTCTCAAATGTACACAGTACAGCGCCTTGCATAAGTATCACCCCCCTTTGAACTTTCCTACATGTTGTACTGTTACAACCTGGAACTGAAATTAACTTCATTCATGCAATGATCCAGTCAGCCAATGTATAAAATCATGTGCATACTGTACAGGTCCATAGCTTCATTTAATGTTCACATCAAACATCAGAATGGGTTAAAAAAAAGTGATTTTAGTGACTTTTGGCTAGTTTGAGTATTCCAGAAAATGCTGATCTCTTGTCATTTTCACACACAGTCTAGTACAAACAACAACAACAACTACAACAACAACAACAACAACAACAACAACAACAACAGTAACAACAACAAATAAGTAAGTCCCAGTTTGTGGGCAGAAACACTAACACTGAAGAAAGAGGTCAGAGTAGAATGGGCTGACTGGAAGGTTCTAGCTGACGGGACAGCTATAATAACTCAAATAATCACTATTCACAGATGTGGTGAGCAGAAAAGCACCTCAAATTGCACAACAAGTCCAATCTTGAGATGGGCTAGAAGACCACATGTCAGTCAAGAACAGGAATCTGAAGCTACACTGTTACTACTTCTACTACTACTACCAAAAATAATAATAATATACTACCATTACCACTACTACTACTACTACTACTACTACCAATAATAATAATAATACTATACTACTATTACTACTACTACTACTACTACTACTACTAATACTACTACGACCAATAATAATAATAATAATAATAATAATAATAATAATAATAATAATAATACTAAAGAGCTCCATTTTGGTCTCATCTAACCACAACACTTTCACCCAGTTGTCCTCTGGTGGTCAGATGAGACCAAAATGGAGCTCTTTGGCATCAACTCAACTCGCCGTGTTTGGAGGAGGAGGAATGCTGCCTATGACCCCAAGAACACCATCCCCACTGTCAAACATGGAGGTGGAAACATTATGCTTTAGGGGTGTTTTTCTGCTAAGGGGACAGGACAACTTCACCGCATCAATGGGATAATGGACGGGGCCATGTACCGTCAAATCTTGGGTGAGAACCTCCTTCAGCCAGGGCATTGAAAATTAAAAGTAATTACTAAATCATTACCAAGTACTAAGTCATGTTTTGCAGAGGGGTCAAATACATATTTCCCACATTAAAATCAAATCAATTTATAACATTTTTGACCTGCGTTTTTCTGGATTTTTTTGTTGTTATTCTGTCTCTCACTGTTCAAATAAACATACCATTAAAATTATAGATTTATCACTTTGTTAGTGGGCAAACGTACAAAATCAGCAGGGGATCAAATACTTTTTCCCTCACTGTATACTACTATTACCACCACTACTACTACTACTACTACTACTACTACCAATAATAATAATAATAATAATGATAATAATAATAATAATAATAATAACATACTACCATTACCACTACTACTACTACTACTACTACTACTACTATCAATAATAATAATAATAATAATAATGATAATAATAATAATAATAATAATAATAATAATAATAATAACATACTACCATTACCACTACTACTACTACTACTACTACTACTACTACTACCAATAATAATAATAATAATAATAATAATAATAATAACATACCACCATTACCACCACTACCACTACTACTACTACCACTACTACTACTACTACCAATAATAATAATAATAATAATAATAATAATAATAATAATAACATACCACCATTACCACTACTACCACTACTACCACCACTACTGCTACTACTACCACCACTACTACTACCACTGCTACCACTACCGCTACCACTACACTACTACTACCACTACACTACCACTGCTACCACCAATAATAATAATTATAATGATAATAATAACAATAAACATACCACCATTACCACCACTACCACCACCACTACCACTACTACCACCACCAATAATAATAATAATAATAATAATAATAACATA